>JAULCC010224525.1:0-12693 GCA_032358795.1 Nuttallia obscurata | reverse complement strand
TTTCCTTGCGTTGATTATGTATAGAAGAATGATTATGTTGTTATAGTTTGTATATGTGGAAAAAATTGTGTCTTTGCTGCCATATTTCTTTCATCTTTGTAAATGGCCAAAGGCAAGTATATGCCAATATTGCTAAAAAACTTGTATTGTATTGTATTGTATTGTTAATGTACACATACACTAGACTATATAGAATCTGTGTATGCAGACATAAACCAGGATAAACAGGACCAGTTTACTTAGCCATACACCAGATTATATAAGATCAGTTTATGAAGACATACAGCAAATAATACAAGGCTAGTTCATGTACACATACACGAGACTATATAGGAACAAATCACGTAGACATACACCAGGCCTGACGGGACCAGTTCATGTAGACATACACCAGACTATACAGGACAAGTTCATGAAGATAATCATCAGGCTATATAGGATCATTTCATGTAGACATACACCAGGCTATACAAGACCCGTTCATGTAGACATACACCAGACTATACAGGAACAGTTCTTATAGACATCACCAGACTATGCAGGATCAGTTCATGTAGACAAACTCCAGGCTATACAGGACATGTTCATGTAGACATATACCAGACTTTACAAGAACAGTTCATGTAGACATACACCAGACTATGCAGGACCAGCTTATGTAGACAAACACTAGTCTATACAGGACCAGACTACATACACCAGACTATACAGGACCAATTTATGTATAAAAACACCAGAAAGTACAGGATCAGTTACTGTAGAAATACACCATACAATATTGAACCAGTTAATGAAGATATACACCAGAATATACAGGACCAGTAAATGTAGAAATAAAAAAGACTTTACAGGACCAATCCATGTAGAAATTCACCATACTATTCAGGACAAGTTCATGTAGACATACACCAGACTATACAGTACTGGTAAATGTAGAAATACATAAGACTATACAGGACCAATTCATGTAGACATACACCTGACTATACAGTACTAGTTCATGTAGACATACACCAGACTATACAAGACCAGTTTATGAGGACATACACCAGACTATACAGGACAAATTCATGTAGACATACACCAAAATATACAGTACCAATTCATGTAGACATACACCAGACTATTCAGGACCAGTTCATGTAGACATACACTAGACTATACAGGTCCAGTTCATGTAGACATACACCAGACTATACAGGACCAATTTATGTAGACATACAACAGGCTATACAGGACAAATTCATGAAGACAAACACCAGACTATACAGGACAAGTAAACGTAGAAACACAATAGACTATACAGGACGAGTAAATGTAGACATACACCAGACTATACAGGACCAAGTCATTTAGACATACACCAGAATATACAGTACCAATTTATGTAGACATACACCAGACTATACAGGACCAGTAAATGAATACATACACCAGAGTATACAGGACAAATTCATGTAGACAAACACAAGACAATATTGGACCAGTTTATGAGTACCAGTTCATGTAGACATACACCACACTATACAGTACCAATTTATGTAGACATACACCAGACAATATTGGACCAGTTAATGAGTACCAATTCATGTAGACATACACCAGACTATACAGTACCAATGTATGTAGACATACACCAGACTATACAGAACAAATTCATGTAGACAAACACCAGACTATACAGGACGAGTAAATGTAGAAACACAATAGACTTTACAGGACCTTTACATTTTGTTTATTTTGATATCAATTGTATATATTAAAATGTGTCTTTGTAACATAGCTGTTATGTCTTTGTTACACACAAAATACACCCTTGTTGTATCGAGCTATTCTTTTCGTTTATTTATGCATTCATTTATTCATTCGTTTATTTATTTTTACATTTTTTATGCTTTCATTAGTGCATAATTGTTTTAGTTGCTTATTAATATATCTTTTTTAATATTTGTTCTGTGCTTTAAAGCTTTTATGCAAATCTATTAAGCGTTTGAGGCGTAATTTGCTAATTGTAAAACAGATCGTCATATATATATAGTCTAGGTCTTAATTGCAAAATGCCTTATTACATCAGTCTTATGACAGAGGGCATTTAAAATAAAATGTTTTGTTGTTATGTTAGACTGACCTTTGATGTCTGGGTGTACTTCATTATTGAGATTGAAGTGTTCAGTTCACGATCAATCATCACAAATCTCTGAGCATTTTTCCATAACGTCAATGTGCACATCTATCACGAAAGGCGAATAAATAACATTATTTATTCACCATCTAACGAGCACCTACTGCAATGTGTTATGTAATGATCTTTCCGTCTCAATGTCTGCCCTATGTTAATTATATGGATGTAATAAATAAAAAAAACTACTAATTTTTAGGATAAATTTACAATTACCTTTAAATTTAAAAAATGTCGCCAATAAATTACGTTTTGCAGGTTTTTTTATAACATCTCGTCAGTATGCCATGTTCATACAACATGTCGCCTATATATCATGTTCATAAAGGCCCAATATAACATTTTGCCTATATATCATGTTCATGTAGGCCCCATAAAACATGTTGCCTATATCTAATGTTCATATGGGCCCCATACAACATGTTGCCTATATATCATGTTAATAAAGGCCCCATATAACATTTTGCCTATATATCATGTTCATGTAGGCCCCATACAACATGTTGCCTATATATCATGTTCATAAAGGCCCCATATAACATTTTGCCTATATTATCATATTCATATAGGCCCCATTTAACATGTCGCCTATATATTATGTTCTTGCAGGCCCCATATATCATATCGCCTATATATCATGTTCATATGGGCCCTATATAACATCTCGCCTTTATATTTTGTTTATGTAGGCCCCATATAACATGTTGCTTATATATTATGTTCACGTTGGCCCAATAAATCATGCCGCCTATATATCATCTTCATGTATGCCCCTAATAACATGTCGCCGAAATATCATTTTTATATAGGCCCATTTAACATGTTGTCTATAAATCAGGTTCATATGGGCCCCATATATCATATCGCCTATATATTTTGTATATGTAGGCCCCATATAACATATTGGATATATATTATGTTCACGTTGACCCCATAAAACATGCTGCCTATATATCATGTTCATATAGGCCCAATATAACATGTCACTTATACTTCATGTACTTGTACACCCCTTATAACATGTTGCCTATATATCAGGTAGGCCCAATATAACTTTTTGCCTGCTAGCATATATCATTTTCATGTAGACCCCTTATAGGAGTTGTTTCTTTGAACACTGCAAACCTTATGAAGCAGTAGAAGCGATGCTTATGAAACCCGACATCTTTTTAAGAAAGCGGCCAGATACATATCTCGTTAGCTTTGATACGATGGTTTAACTCTACACAGTTTACTTTTCTTGTGCTATATTTAACTGTGTTAAATAAAACATTCCAATTCGAAAATTACAAAAACTAACACGTAGGTATTTTTGTCCTTTCATTGATTGTGTATGCAATACATGACGATAATCATATTGGAGGGTGTTACATTTGTTTTAACTTTGGGGAACATTCTTAAAGATATTTGTTTAACAAACTAATCAATGGTGGAGTAAGAATTTTAAATATTTAATCTACAAACCCTCAATAAACACAATACATTTTTATTCATAGCACATATATGGCTTTTGCGTAATAAAGTGGTATATTTATAACCAGTCTGTTCATGTGGGAGATGAAAGTTGAATGAACATGACTCTTAATGACTTCTGTCATATTGTAAAGATATATTGTTAATGTCAATTCTCATAATATCCCATAACTCAAACTGAGTGGTTTTGTGCATGTGACTTTTGACACTTGTTGTCTGTAGCTAAGTTCTGGGTGTATAAGAGTGAGACGCGAATAAAATGATGACATGCCGATGTTATGCTTCTCTATTTAGCCAATAGATTTCTATTACAAATTATGTCATTGAGTGATTTGTTACTAGGCATAATGTTCTAATATGTTGTTATCTAAATTATCTGTTCTTTTTGCTCCAAGTATTAGTTTCTGAAGGAGACACTTTTAGAGTTTGCATATAGACAAGCAGACAGTGTGAATCTGTTCTTTGTTTACGTTGTTGGTGTTATGCGTTTTTTATATCTTATTTAGTACTACCAAATACGTTTACGCAGTTTTAACATGATAGTGATATTCTTCTTAATTACATTCCGTCTTTGAAACATCTGTTAAACTTTACCAGGCTTTGAACTCAGCAATCAAAATGTGTCTGCGGGCGTCTAAAAATAGTTCCATTCTGTTACTATCAAATAACCAAAGACCATCGGTATCAAAAGTGCGTAGCTATTTTAGAAATTCAGAGAATTAATAACTGTTATAAACAAAGATCGCAACAAAAAAGTTCAAGTCTATATCATTTAGTTGGCCAATGAAAGCAATGTTCTAAAAATAGCTGCTATATCAGACACTGTTGTCGATTATGGGTCAAATAAAATTTACATACTCCAATCATAGCTCGTGTAACATAATGCCTCCGTTTGAGACTTCTAAGTCCATTGGCCGCTTCAGTATTGAATCGACTAAGTTCTTTTATCCACCTGACCGGCACATGCTGCACGTGCAATTACCAACTGTAACTGAATGAAAATGGGAGCTACTTCCCTACGGAAAGGCTTGAACGAATTCCGTCGATAAGGGAAAATGATCATACAATTGGGCTTATTTATTTTAGTTCGACTATATTGAAGTTTATGGCTTGTGGAAACAGCTTAGATGCCGTTTCCCGGTATAACTGGTACTTGGCATCTAATGAATATTAGGAGAGAGGCCCACTTCGGGGCTTAAACCCACAACATCCTGAGCGCAAGGCGGACATCACATCCACTGCACCACTGCGCAATGTCTTTCAGACGTTTGAAAAAATATGTGTATCACGTGCTTACTGAAGACCAATGGGTTCAAATCCCAGTCTTGGCACTTCGGATTTTTCAAGTGAGGAAGCCTTCCAGCTGGTTTGCTGTAGGTCGGTGGTTCTACTGGGGTGCACTCTGTGTCTTAGATAGTGCACAGTGGTCCCCCGGGGTCTTCTCCCTCCTGCAATGAGCTGGACGTCGCGATATGACTGAAATACTGTTAAAGTGACGTTAGTATCCAAACAAACAAACAAACTGAAGACCAATGACACCATTCAACTGCAAGTGGAGTATTGCATAAAAGGAAACCTTATAAGGTCATACGACCTCGCACTATGGGACCTTGAACTATAACTTAAAAACATTAATCATCAAACCTGTATATATACCACAAGGTGAAAAGGCCCACAACATATGAGAGTCAAACATCAATTTAATTTCTTAAATAGCATCATATATCTCAAAAGTTTTCCTCGTCCTTCAGAAAAATGTCTGTAATCTATTAGCCATATACATAGATGTTTAGCAATGAAACACCTGTTGACCGAATATTTATATTCTCCGTATACGGCCGCTTTGAAAACAGCTAGAAAGATTTTCCTATTTCAACAATTTATAGCTACTATAATTTTCACAGCAAAAAAATATCTATTACATTAGAAATATATTTGACAACAATGTAGACTCGGACCTGATCGTGAATTAGCTTTTCCCTGGTCAGTGTATATATTCAAAGAACATGAAGTTAAATGTACCTACTGCCTAGCTGCATTCAATAGATTCGAATAGTTCTATCTGATTATATATCAGGGCTCGTATTTATAAAGCTCCTAAGGAGAAATACTATGGAAATTCCTTAGGTTTTTTTTTTATTTTTAAATCTTTAGCTTCCAAGTCTAATATGATGCAATAGTTTAATAAAATTATTGAATTTTATGTTATAATTGTAAACTAAGGTAAAAAACAACATTTATAGAAACACTGCTTATTAGTCTGACTAATAATCATGGCAGAAAACTTCTCCTTAAATTACCCTTAGCGGTTAAAAAATCCCTAAGAATAAGGGCCCTGATCCACATACGCAGTGAGCAAAAGTTCACACAATAAACTCACCTCTGAAAATCCCTCGGAATCCACATACGACCACGACTCCTCTCGCCTTGGTCTACCCCCTCTGTCTTCTGTCCTGTGCCTCTGACCCCTATCCAACGTTTTGTTTGGGTTCTGATTGTACATTTGCTGTTTTTTCTTGTTCTGCAGGGTTGTAAACCTTGGGGACATTTCCAACTCCTCTCCACTCTCGGTCCCTGACCGATACTTTGAGGATCCCGTATCCGACACATATCCGCTGTTGCTTATCCCTTGCCTCTGATGTTGTGATGTGTTTCCATGACGACCTGGATATTCTGAACGCAGCCTGCTAGAATTGTCTGAGAGATTTCCGCTAGATGCCGCTAGATGTCGTGGTTGTCCAGTTTCCGGTGCAAGATTTTCTCTGGAACGGTTAAGGTAAATATTTGACCGTGAGACCTGCGATGCCGGGTAGACAGACGACGAAGGTTTAGACCCAAGGTCACCGATGATTAAACTTCCGTCCGACTCACTGAAACGTCTAACCCAGGACGGGGCTGACATTTTGTTTTTCGTCGTTTGTATGTTTTTTTTCACCAATGAAACATCCTAAAGTTTTATCACATAAAAACCGTTTATTACCCAAAAAAATGTATGTTCCAGTCAAGCGAAATAAGCACGTCTATACAAGTTCATTCAAGTATTCAGTTTAAGGTAATGACGAAGCTTAAAATAGAACCAGACAACTCACACCTCACCCACTGAATTTGCCCATTGTTTATACTGACGTCGTTGATTTAAAAATACACTCACCCAAACAAAACGTTTTCTGATTTGACGTAAGATCAATAACAACGCCTTGTTGGTTATTTTAAACCGCTAACTTTTCTCTCTGTGCGGTTAGTTTTGAATCATTAAACGCGAATCTTTCAAACCACTAGGATGCATTTTACTATTATTATCAACTCTTTAGTCGCCCTACCAACGTCAGTACGTTTGCAATAAAGATACATCACTCTGTTTTTACCTTTAAAAAACGATCCCTCTGTTTTCATCGCTCCGTGTTTATACACGTTCAAAGTTTATTTTCAAAAGCTGTAGTAAAACTTAAATGATTGCAGTACATTTTGAACGGTACTTAAAAAGTCAAAACGTGGCGTTCATAGTGTACAATTTGCAGTTCAGATGAAGATTTTGAAACGGTGGTGTCTGTTTAACACGCATTTGATGTTCTTGTTAACTCAGTATTTATTAACTACAACGTTGGATAAATCCAAATAAATCTCTTATATATCATGTCGAAAATGTAATTCATGTACGGCACGATCACTCACATAACACCTGGCAATTTAATCCGTTGCATTGTGTCAAAACAAAAAACAAAACTTTAAAAGAGTTTACGGAAACAACTTTACCACCAAGAAACATTAAGATATCATTTACTCTAATGACATGCCACTGTCAGCACATCAATTTGAATTTCTCCGTTAATTATTTCCTCTAGAATTCACAATCAGTCCTAAATCACTGCTGATTTAGAGGTAAGCCAAAAGTATAATCCAGTTGTGTTGTTTTTTTGCAAGTTAATTCCAATCACGCCATGCGTACATGCTTCCTGAAAAAACGAGGAAGAACCGCTACCACGCTGCGATAGAAACGTTGTGAGCGTCGACCTGACAGAGGTGCATATCTAGAGAATGGGACAAGTAGTTTCGGACAATCTGTCAGTAAGACGTAGCCCCAGGCAACGCACGAGCTAATAAAACTGTAAATAATAATATCACTGCCATTGGTATATTTCATGTGTATTCTTAATATGTTTTAAGAAATGACAGACAGTCACTCACTCTATAGGTGTCAGTTTGACTGGTATGCGTAAGTACTTTGGCTGGATGGTTGTAGCAAGGTGTTTGAAAACTTACAGGTTTTTAAAGGTATTAACATCGGGGCTCCGGTATTTATATTTCATTACAAAACGTTCAAACTCTGCATTCTAGATGCGTGTTGGCCGTAAGCTTTGACAATAAAAATATATGAATTATTTCTTAGCGTTCATTTACCGAAAGTTGGTCGCTCATTGATCCCTATCTGTCAATCCAGCTTACCTCATTGACCAGTCAAAAATGACCAGGACATGATACACCTGACCAGCTGGCATCTAATTTCCAATTAACCTACTTCGTTACAGGTCGCACAAGAAACGTTTATGTTTGGCACAATTAATTAGATATTTTGAATCGAGACAGGTTAACATATATCCCTCAGTAGTACGGATAGAAAATCCTCGCTTATTTTTCTTCTTGTCCATAGAAATTTTAAAAATTTCTCAGAGGGTAGGGTGGCTTGTTTTTATGCGAATCTATAAGTTTTTCTACGACTGTAATGGTGAGAAAATACGTGAGGGTCATATGTTTTCTCCACTTGAAGAAAAAGGACAAACACAGATGTGTATGTCCGTCTGTCTGTCCGACTGTCCATTCAAAAATTATCACGACTTGATTTTCAACAGCTAAAGATAATAAGCGTTATACTTCCAGAAAATACCACACACGGTGCCTCGAGCTGCAGGAGTCGGATCCATAGGCCAATGTAATGCTTGATATCAAAGCTCCTAAATGTAATAAAACCGTGTTGTTTTGTATATGTATGCATAATCATGAATGAAAAATATCACTAAACACGTGTAGGTTACTATGTGAAATTCCAATCACTATTTGTAATCGATAGATAAATATGTTTATTTCTTATTTTAATATCATAGCAGTTTAAGTTATTGTTTACATTTTGCAGCTCGGAATTTATTTCAGAAGACCTCCGTTCGCGGTGAAATATCATGAATTCGTCTCGTGATGTGATTTATCGTAGTATTCAATGTGTACCACACAATTCAATATATGCCACTAAGCGTGAGATGTAATCCGCGTGTGCACATATAATGTGTAAATGAACAATCTTCTATAATTTACGAGCGGCTTTGAAATATTCCCCGTCTGTTTTAGCAGAAACATAGATCTCGGGTTTTAGACCGCGTTCAGAATGTCAACAATAATGTGCTGATAAATACTCGTTTTTTTCACTTTACTATGGCGTTTCCCGTATTTATACTAGCGCAGGTACCATTTTTAAAGACCCAATATCGCTATATGCACCTCGTTTGACTTGCAAAAGAAAACGCACATTATTGCGATTTTGAGCTTTAGTAGGACTATGCCTTTAAACTATTCAAAATCGTCTCTCTGATGTCAAACATTAGTTTAAACTTATTCATTTTTGCTCGACTTTGTTGAAAGCCTATTGCTTAGTGTCAACAAATGAAGGTCAGGAGAAAGGCCCCCTTCGGGGCTCGAACCCGCAACCTCCTGAACGCAAGGCAAACTTCATATCCACTGCGCTCTTATGTTAAACATTATCACCATAAGAGAATCGCTGTATACTTTAAGCAAACAACAGCCGCCTCTCGTACACTCCTTACTCGTTATGTGAAGGAGCGACAATTTTGCGAAGTGTATAGACACCACCCAACTCTATTAGGTGAAAGGAACAACTCTGCAAATGGTATTGATAAACTCTTCTCTTGTAACCGAGACTTACTGAGTTAAAGGAACGAAAGTTTTGCGAAATCTATTTATATACCCCACCTTACTTACCCTACCGGCTCACTGAATGAAAGGAATAATAACTCTGCGAAGGACATTGACATATCCGCACTCTCTTAACTGCTTGCTCATGCCGATATCCTTCATAGAGTTGTCGTTCCTTACACCCACATTACACCCCTGCAGCTGTCTCAGCTTCGGAAATGGTAAAAGTTTTGGCCGAACTAAGTACACATAAAATGTTCATGTATTAGATATTTCAACCACGTGATTAAATATCAAATGTTAATATGTTTTAGGGAAAGGGCCTTTACTAATGTTGGCAGAACGTTTGGCCCAACTCCATTTCTTGTACATAAAGATGAAATAAAATATGTTTAAACTAACTAAGTAGCTCAATTTTATTAAGTATGATCCATGACGTTAGAGATGGGCGATAAAACACTTTAAGAAATCTTAACGCAAAGATGTTTAATTATTGAGATGAAGTCATACATTACATAAAGAATTTGCATAAACATACCATTAAACTATTAAATCATAGCGTTTAAAGATAAAGTATTATATGTTGGCGGCTGCTCCTTAGTTTGGCTTAAAATATAACGCCATTTTTATGTGGCTACTTAGCCAAAACTCCTCTCTTGCGAATTTCTAATCTGTAGAATTTTTACGACATTGATTTTTTTAACACATTATGCTTTTTGAAATTGCGCTGTTGGATAGACTGCTTACTGGAAAAAGATATATTTTAATAGTTTTATCATTCTTTGCACTGTTTTAACCACTACTTTATGTTTGATTTGCATTTTAAAAATATCAAATTGTTCGGACAATACGAATAGACTATCGATTTTAAGTTAACGCTGTGACAGCTAACCTGTCACTCTTGCAATATTTAGCCTAAAAGAGGTGTATAATGTATATCGAGAGTCCCCTGTGTATAATTGCTATACATACGGCATGTGAAACCCCATAGAGTTCTACAGAAGAGTTCTCTGTACCCGCTTCCCTCTCTCTTGGGCGTCAATTAGCGTTAGATGGCAGAAAGTGACATAAATCAAATTTACTAACAAACAAACAGAACGTGCGACCTTATTTTGATCTTATGAAGTGAAACATCTCCTGACTTTTTTTCGCACGTAATAAACATACTTATTAATATCCATGGTGTAATCTCTTGAACGATAAGCCACACTTATCTGGCTTAAGCTGGTTACGCTACGATATGACCTTGACATTAAAAGGACACTTAAGTGTATAGAGGAATAGTAGCTGCTTCATTTCAATCAGTTTTAACGAAAGAAATCGGCTTTGTTGTTATCTACAGTATCTCTTTTTTTAGAACGTTAACAGTTTGATTGGTTTAAACATGATTTTACCCATAATAAATATAACATCAAATATTTATGGAAGTGCAAAATTGAAAGGATGATAACGAATGCCGTAAAGTATTTCATAGTTCTTCTTCCATTAATCATATACAATAAGATGCCGGCCTGTTTATCAGATATGTTTTTTCATTTATGATATAGGAACAAAGCTAAAACAAAAGATCTTATTTGGTGTTAAATAATGAATTTAATATTATTTCGATACAGTTGTACAGTTTGTAAGTTGTAGTCTACAGCATTATGCACATCATTATCACTTAGTTGCTTAATTGAAATTAAGGGAAAAGTTTGTTATCAATAATGTTTTTCTTTACAGCCTTAAAGATATGAACATTCGTAGCAAAAGAAAGTGACTCGTCAACAGAAAAAAGAGGAATTTTAGAGATACAACACAATGCTTGGATACAGAATTCAATATTTTAAGTTGAATATTTGGATAAAGAGGGCACATGAAAAATGAATAGTGTTCTTTTTCTATCAAACCACAGCGCAAAAACGACGAGTCCACAGTACTTATAGAAAATAACTCTTAGTTGTAGTATTGTATGTATTTTTTTGGTTTCCATTCAGAAACCATTTCGAAATTATTGAAATGACATCATTAAGAGTTTCAGATGAAGACAGTCTCATCTCAGCTATTAGATAAAAGGCTTGCATCGTCGGCAAACAGTCGCATATTAGAATCTATATGAGAGACAGTGTCATTGGTGAGGATTAGAAAGTGTACCAGACCCGAAATAGAGCCTTGAGGAACACCAGCATATATGTAATTCCAATCAGATTTTGCTCTGAGTAAAACCATATATTGGCGAGACACTCTTTAAAGCGACCGACCTCAAAATTTAGTTAAAAATTTCAGAAGTTCCAAAACATCTGCCACAGTTTGTAAGTATAAAAATAAGATGAATGCGAGAGGTTTCGTGATGAAACTCTTTACAGTTATGTGTACTTTTCAAATGAAGTCGCTGAAACCACGCTGAAAGTGTCTACACCGTGACTAGCGGGTTAAGTTTTAGAGGTAAAATTTCTAACTTTGAGTGGCTTTTTTTGCATTTATAGCCACAAGTATCACTTCCAATCTTAGTGCATCCATGTTTCCTGAATATATCTCAACTTTTTCAACAGTTTTCAGAAATTCAATATCCTAGGCCATATCTGAAGTGCAGTAGCTTTAATGTAATCAGTGAGGGGAGATAAGTAGTCCGGGGATAGACAAGCTTTGCAATGGATCCTTTATGCCTAACTCAAAATCCTTGCTTACATGTTGTAAGGCATGTGCTAAAGAGATCACATAGTGGTTTATATATTTCTTCTAAGATTTGAAAGAGTACACATTATTAATTTGATCTGGTTCAAGTGCATTTCCATTTACTATCTTTTCTAAGTTTAAATGAACCTTATCTGGTGTTGCTGGTTCAAATACAAGTATGGATTCAGAGTTTGTTTGATTCAAGAATATTTTGATCATTATCGAAATCATGTTTAATGGCCTGCGATATAAAGAAGTTATTTAGAAGATTTGCTTTTTGTTCGTTTTTACTAACTAAGGTACATTGATGTTTAAGAAGTGATGTGTATGATTGGTGTGTTTGAAATAAAAACAAAACTTTGAGAGTTATCCATCAGACTTTTGGAAAGAGTTATTTAGATGTGAGTTTTGAAAAAGTGTCATAATGTAGATTTTAGGATTGAAATATTAAACATTGTTTAGAATAT
>JAULCC010224414.1:0-12693 GCA_032358795.1 Nuttallia obscurata | reverse complement strand
CTAGTTTATGATTACTTAATTGTTATGGCTACTTATCAAATTACTATTTCTTAGCTCAATTAAGTCGTCATCTCATGGCAGTGCTTTCAATCACAACCAATTTAAAATTTCCGGGGTGTGCTTAACTTATTTCCAGGTGTATAAAATAGCCGTCTTTATTTTAGAGCACTTATTTATCATACTGGTCATATTTATATACTGGTTATATAATATAATTCGCTATTGAATGGAAATGAACTTTGTTGCATAACGTAATGCTAATACAAAAATGAGCAATAGTTTTAAAAATGCACAATGCTCCCTTCCAGATGTAAAACATGAGATAATAATGGATATGTCATTGTTGTAGAACTGTACAACATTTTTCGAGAAATATCCCTAACAACCATACAAAACGCCATCAAATCTACGAAAATAGTATTATCTCGTTCCATTAAAGATTTTAGCGAGAGTAAGATGAGATTTTGCTTAAAACGGCGTCTGATAGAAAGGTTGTATTGTTTGCAGTTACTAATGAAATAGATATTCTTGATAACAGTTCGTTCAAGTTTCATAAATCAATGCTCAGGGATGAAACGGTTACTCCAGTGTTCGGCGGTTTGATCAACAAACGTTCTACGTATCCATTAAGTGTTTTTAGACAATATTGTTCTCCTTCCTCTGTTGTAGCTGGGAAGATTGTAAGTTACTTGAACAGATATGGTTTGTGTAGGTAAAGATACCAATGGACACGTTTAGGGTGTCTGGCCATATTGAACTAAATGGCGAACAACTGAAATAATCGTTACACACTTATAAACAAACTTCAATTATGGAGTTTCTAAACGCTAAATGTTAATAGTTTTTGTTTGTTTGTTTGCTTGTTTGTTTATTTGTTTGTTTATTTGTTTGTTTGTTAACGTCACTTTGTTCCTTGGCAAATAGGGCTAATTGACATCCGAGAGAGAGGGAAGCGGATGCAGAAAACTCTGAAAACTGTAGAGTCCACTGGTTCTTTAACGTGCCCAGTGTATAGCACTGATACACGTGGGACTGAAACCCGGCCGGTTACTTTATCCTAACACCGACAAACCAGTGGTAATGCTAACCTTAAATCCTAAGCGTCAAAGAGGGAAAGCCATTACTACCAAAGCTTTTGGTTTGACCCTCCGCGGCCCCTGTATTGGAAACGGACGCCGACACTGAGATAACCTAGAGGTTGATAACAGTTTTTCCCTATACGGATAACTAGTGGTTGTTTTATCAGAATATTTCTCTCTGTGTGCGGTGAAGCTGTTGCATCCAATCAATATCTGCATTTCTCATTTGAAATGAACGAGCTTGAATTAAACTTGTTTCAAGGTTTTGATCAAGACTGATTGAAGTGAATGGCATATTGAAAAGCTATTTTTCTCCAAATTGACGGATTAGTAACTGCAATAGAATCAGCAGCTCTAATTTAAGCTTTCATTGAAAACTATCAAAGAGAAAATAAGGGACCAATATCCTAGGATATTTTCTGAGGATGTCAAAACTTTTTTACAAATGCTTTAAATTGGATTGTTTTTAGTTTGCGCTGCAGGCAGGTAGTTTAATGTGTAGATATTTCAGAAAAGTTTTTATATAAATGAATTGTTTCTGTGCTTTTTGTAAGCTGTTAACGCAAGTTGTACTTCTATAAATATTTTTTGCTTTACATTTTTTTTTAATTTATATACGTTAACCTTATAGAACAAAACCACTTATGAGCCAAATTAAAATAATTTTAAGTGCGCATTATGACTAATCTTATTTTAAAAACATGTTGTGCTTTTGTAAAAATGTTTTATGGATAGTTTGATTAAACAGTTAAAAACTGCAGGTACATCTTATTAACATCTATCTTAATTTTGACGAATAATGGTAAATCAGTATATCATAATTATTAGTTTAATACAAGAAGTTTATATCTGTTTTTTTTAAATTTAATACAATAAGTTTAAAATATCAATAATTTTGCATATGTTTTAAAAAGGACAGTACAGAACTTTCATTGTTTTTTTCTAAAAAGAATTATAATCAAGGAATAGCTTTTGTGTACTTTAATACTTTTTTCAGGGCATTCTGTTGAATGTAGGACCGCGGCTACAATAATCTCAGACTGACAAACAGCTGACTTCGATACTAGATATGCTTCATTGAAGTTGCGATGGAAACATTGCATAGTTCGATGTCATAAAAGACAAAGTAATTAATTTTCACCAGTAGGCCGCGAGTCTCATTGAATACACTTTGCGGTGGAACATAAAAGGGTTATTTATGAGAGGAAATTAATTCCGTCAGCTTGTACACTCAGACGGAACATTTTGACAAACACTTTTCTTTCACTGACAGTACAATTCAAATATTTACCAAAAAACACACAAACCAATTTCCTCCAGTTTGTTTGGAGTTTGGAAATATTAGTAAACTCGAAAGAACCCTTCGACGAAATGAAAAAGTTATGGTAATTTTAGACATCAGTTGTGATTTTGGATTACATCAGATTTACAAAGAAAACAATTCTATATTGCATGAACAGAATGGCTTGCTTCTAAATTACACAGCAAAGTGAAATTTTGCAAACAGCTTTCTGCGACAACGTGTTGATTTATAGGGAAATTACTGTTTGTGTTTAAAATAGACATTTACAATGATGCTTTGTATGCAATATGTCGTAAGAGAACAGCGTTGAATATGCTTATGCTGGAATATTGCCAAAATTCAAATGAATACCTATATTAAAACGGATTAAGAATATTCTGTCTATGATTTATGTATGCATGATTGCAACGTTAGTTAAAAATGAAACAGTCCTGAATAATTATCAGAATGAATAAAATTTTGAATGTTTCTTTTCAAGATATTTAAGTAATTTTGTCAAGTATATTTCTAAAGATACCATTATTTGTTTTTGATAGAAATGTCAAAAGCAAAAACTGTATTTCAATTCTGCTTATCATGTATATGTGACCACTGACGAGTGAATACAAACTTTATGCCCTTTTCAACTTTCATAAGCAAATTGCACGACTTACATTTTTGAAATCAATATTTTCTGACTTCTTCTCACAAAAACTGTTAAATGTTTTAAAGCATTTGAAAAAAAAACATTGTCCAATGAAAACTACACTATTAGCATTAAGCTTGTCATTGTGTTCAAAACTAGTTCCATTTCATCGCATCAAAAACAAAATTATACATTAGTTGTCAGTATTCTTTAATAACTTAAATCTTAACACGGCTTTATTGCATCGGGCGACAATTCTCTAGCGAACAACACTATCTGCACTATTTGTTTGCTTCCAATATTCTTAAAAGGGTACTTACAATACTAGATTAAACTCTTGAATAACGTTAGACCACTTAAAATATAATGTGTAGCCAAGCTAACATTTTATATCTCTGATTCACTATATTTTATCCACTGAAATACAAAGAAACCGCTCTTGATTTGACGTTTTCATCCAACAATCAATATTGTTGCTACGGGAACAAACATAACAATGGATGATAAATTACGGTTCAAACTCTAATTACTACTATAAATAAACAACATTCAAACCTGAAATAATTCTCTCTCGTTGTTCAAGATAAATCTTTCTAGAAAGTTCATGTGTTACATCTCAATTTTCTAAAATTGCAGAAACGCACCAACAGGTTGGTGTTTATATCTGTTCTTTTTTTAACATGCGTTAGGATATAAATAGAGATGCTAAGCTAAAAGGGGTTGTTCTATCATTTAAACAAACATGTGCGTTTAAACCAGCACACAATATCAAGGATTTGAATTATTTCAAGATTTGTATACGTTTAAACCCTTGTTATAGATGTCCTATAGAAACTGTCTTCGAACTATTTATTTGCAGGAATCTATGGTTTTTCTATCCGAAAGAGTTTTATCATGCCATCACTTATATGGCTGACGAGATTTTTCTCAGGGACTAAAGCACTTTTTACTTTAATGATAATTTCCCAAGGGACACAACTCCGTTGTAGCTGTTTTTTATTTGTAAATGCAACATTTCGTGAGCATAAAGCAAATGGTGGCATTTATAGATTAAATATAACATGTGTAATACTTATGTTTCAATAAATAGAGGATCTTAAATGAGTGTTAATTCAATATCATATTTATGAAACTTGTTGACAAAAAATCATATGACACAAGCCTTTTATTATTATATGTTTTTGCCGTTTAAAGTGGAATTAAGAAAGATACGTCATAACAACGCCCTACCGAAAATGAAGTTATATGCAAAGTCAGCAGTTGGTACATTGCTATTCCATTGAGCGCGTTTATCAACCGGTTTCAAGTTATGTTTATGTTACTAGTTACATATGATATTTATGTCACTGCCTTATGTCACTCCCAGAGGCCAATATGTGATATATAATGTTTCACGTCATTAAGTCAAATTAAATATTATTTAGGACCTACTGTTTGACTATTCGTAAAGGCAACTTAATTAGACAGCTTCCACACATTTAAGTATAGTCAAGTTTACATTTTTAAAGTGAAAACTGCTTGAAAAAACTTTAAAGCATACGGAATGTGAACTGATCGTTAAAAACTACCACATTTGAAGATCAGAAAGCGTCTTTGTAATGAACGTTTACATTCTCTCTGCGTCTTAGAGTTTTTCTTAACTTCCATGAAATTAGCCTAACGCAACCAATCAAGAAAAGTACGAGAAGAGAAATTGGTATGCATATTACCAAATACTGATATTATTTAATCCGCAAATCAAGGTATTTCATCCATATAACATCGGTAGTTTCCGCCAAATGTCGATCATTTCCACGACTATTTTCACGCACAAAATCGTGTTTGTCGTTAGAGACATTTGAATTACTATTTTTTTAATCTATTTTCAAGGAAAAAAGCATTGTATACAAACACAAAATGTTCCAAAACAAAAATAAGATATTTTATTAGCACACAATAATCAAAAGATTTACCGAATTGGACATGCATAATAAATTAACTGTACCAGAATTTAGGTTCAAGTGTACTGCACATTTGTGTTTGAAGTGGTTTCTGACATATACTATTTTTTGGGACAAATTCGTAAAACTTTTGGATTATTGTGTTTAAAAATTGTTTATAGTATTATAAAAAAAACACAGGTTAAATAACTTCTTATTTTTTTGGAAAATTTAATTTATGTATGCGTATACGTTTGCCCTGGATACACTTTCATACGTTTCTGTAACGACTCAGTTCAAACTTAAAGTGTATGTATTTAAACACGAAGTTAATTTAAAAAGAAAAGTAAGAATGATATAATACATACACAGGTATTTTACTTCAAACATTGGCGCTTAAATCACGTTTAAACAAATATTTGGAGCCATCTGTCATTGAAACCTTTTGTACTTGGGGCGTACATAAAAAAACCTGTATCTTTTTAATATTCGGTAAGTCTGACAAAAGTACTGCTTGAAGATATTAACCAATTTTGTGTTATTGAAATATTTACCATTATTGGTCTTAGATCAAAACGGTTTTACTCAATGTATTGTTCTGTTACTATTATAGATATATTTTATTGTTTCATATCATTAATTAGGAATTTCATTTAGCATTTGCTTTTCGATATCTTTCGAGTTTGTTGGATGTTGTGCAAATGATATCATTTAAGTTTTATTTCTAAACAACGTACGTTAAATAAACATGGAAACATTGATATCAGATTTGATTTAAATTTATACAGTAAGATATACCAGAAAGGTAGACTTTGAGACTCTTATGGGTAATTCAGAGATATCATTAAGTGTTATTCTATTTAAAAAAATATTTCAGTCTTGCTTTAGCTAATTGGAGTCAAAATGTGAAATTACCGGTTCAAGAACAACGTCAAACTAGAAATGAGTCTCCCATTAG
Organism: Nuttallia obscurata; assembly: GCA_032358795.1. Taxonomy (NCBI): domain Eukaryota; kingdom Metazoa; phylum Mollusca; class Bivalvia; order Cardiida; family Psammobiidae; genus Nuttallia; species Nuttallia obscurata. Next base: position 6,809 of record JAULCC010224414.1, on the reverse strand, counting down.
ACGTAAAATACATTCACTAGTCCAAATACACTTCCTATCAAAGTCCCAATCAGTACTTTCTTCATCAGCTTTACATTGCTAACCATCTTGGAGTAATGTCTTATTCACTTAATGCAATTAAATCTGATATAAATGAAGCAGTAAGATGAAGAATGAGATGCATATTATGTTGCTTGGAAAACAATTTGCGTCAACCAAATGTGATTACGGCTACAATTACTGCACAAACATGTTTTCTGTTTTAATATCGGCAAAGTTTTGTATAATTTGATAAAACTGATCAAACCATGAAAGAGATAAAAAAACTTCTAAGTACAATTTCACAGACGCCTTTGCCTTGTACAGTCTGAAGTATTTTCATCAGCACCGTTTTGCACGACCTACCATTGATATTTGAACAAACGCAACACCGAGCATTCATAGACTCACGGAAAAACATTTCCATACAAAATCTTATTCGATAAAAATCTAATACTCTGAAACCGCTCGTATTTTTTTGATTCATTTGGAACAAACAATCTGTACCATACTGCACAAACAATATTTACCGTACTGACACAAACAATATTCACCGTACTGGCAAAAACAATTTTCCCCGTATTATTACAAAGAATATTCACCGTACTGGCAAAAACAAATGTTCCCGTATTATAACAAACAATATATACCGTTCTGGCCAAATCAATATTCACCATACTGCCACACACAATATGTACCGTACTGGTCTATGATAATATATCACTACTAGTGTATAAATGATGTTCAAAGGAGTTGTTTTATATATAGTTATTAGACCGGATCTCATCACATAGATCAGTGAGGTATATTAAAGCAAGTCTCTTTACAGTACTAATTTGAATATTATGCATTCTCTTTATGCTATAGATTTGCCAAGAAATTATATCCGTTTACCACAAACAGTAAAGCGCAGTAAATCACACATTAGTCTTTCAAACGTGTTTTACCAGATCTTTTTTCTAAACTTATATCAAATTAGTAGAAATTTTGTATATGTACTTTACTAATGACAAATAGTTATGTAAATTTGTAAATAAATAAATAAATATTTAAAACTAATGTAAATGTGTAAACAAAATTTCCTATAGTAGTGTCATTCAACTTCAGTCTTTAAGTGGATTTACCAAACGTCAATCCAGGTAGTCTTCCAAAATTTGTTTTTGCAATGGAGAATATGTGATGAAATGAAAATTTTCCTATATAACTGAAATACCTTGATTGAATAAAACAATGAGTAAAGAATCCGCGAAACACTATGTCATGGTATGGGTTGCATTTATTCCATAATCAAACTTAACAGTCGCACGCCACACGCCTTCTGTGCAAATGCATAGCATTGTACATGTATATTAAGAATAAATAATCTATTAGTCAATAAGTGTCAACCAATTAACAAACCGACGATCGACGTTATTAAGCCAATAACCTAATTTACAGGGAAGGCATTGTGTATTCCTGAATAATTGCAATGCAAATAGGGAAATAGTTTAGTGTAAATAGTATCTTGTAGCTGTCAGATAATACTTCGACTGATACAGCATCGCTCCAGTCAAAGATTGCAGAGATTGTTGTTTTTATTCACCAAAATATTTTTAAACGATCTTAACTCTGATCAATAACATTAAACTCTAGAATATATTTAGGTTATGTTACCAGCCAGGCGTAACGAGAAAAGACAAAGCCATCAACAAATTTTACAAAATTTATTAATTCCATATAACAAAGTTAAAAAAAATATATCAATACCTCATTCACAGTTCCGAATATCCTAAACTATTTTTGTCCTGTTTCATGTCCTTTTTAAAGTTCTAAATGTGTTTGTTGTATATTCTTGAGTACTTTAAAATCAAATCTCCACACTTCCTAATATTCGATAATTAATAACAACAATTTTGTCACACATTTTATCTAAAGAATATTCCAGAATCTTCACAAAGTAATTTCGTATAATGACTGTAGACTAATTAAAGATAAAGATTTCTGGAGAGGACTTAAATAGGCTTCGCCTGTTGTCCAATCCATTTCATTGAATAAAATATTGTTTAAACCATTAAAGATAAACCAAAGATAACTCTTCAAATATGCAGCACCTTTAAATATAAGTTTTTATCTTTCTACAATGATATGGAATAATCTTGTAATTTCAAACATTCCAAATATGATAGTTTCTATAGCATTCTATAACATTCTTCCAGTTTATTTAATTTTTTAAAAGCTTTCAAACATTCTAACTGTAAATATTTTTGGTGAATAAGTGCACATTTACAATAAACGCCATTTAAAATATCAAAACAAGTCAATAATTCACATATACGATGTCTATATAACAATTGTAAATCATGGAATACATGTAAACTTACTATGAAAGCTGTAGACTAAAGGCTGCAGTGATCAATGACCCTGTTGTATTTTTTTTTAAAAATAATGACATTCTCAGGAATTCAAATAAAACCTCATTTCGGATAAATTGCTGGTTTTCTTGAATTATTCCTTTAATTCGTATTTCTCATATGGTAGCTTAAAGATTTCTGACGTGTTTGTGTGATATTTTGCAGACCCCATGATGACGTCTAAGATCAGTCTCATACTGAATGCAAACGTCTTCTCTAAGCTATTTGTATCACTATTTGTCAAAAGGAGAAAGACAAAACTGTCACATGTTCTGCTTTGTCGTTGAAGAACAGCAGGTTACGATTTAAATGTGTTATGTGTTCTCTAATTCAATGATTGATGTATCACTTCGACTTGCCTTGTACTATATCATGGAAAATCTAATTATAGCTTTGTTGCTTCAAGGCCAATTGCTTGGCGTCAGCCAGAGTCATAACTTTGATGTCAAATTTGGAAAGCGTGATCATAAGGTAAACAAATACAAAATTCGACCGGTGCGTACCTTTTAAGCGAGATACCATTCTACGGGGTGCCAGATTTACACATTCTATGACAAAACAAAAACTAAAACTAAACAATGAAAGCTGAACTCTTTCAAACATTTGCAATTAGATGTATATCATTTGTTTTGTTTTTTGTTGAATAGGCAGTGTATAAATCACATTCAATAGTATATTGATACACAATCTACATCAGATGTAAAGTTTACACAGCTGTCTTTATTGATAAATATTGATTACTTACACTTTGTATGGAAAACAATCTACACATTGTTAATGGAAGGCTAGATGAAGGTGCTTTTACGTTTTATTGTACCAACCGTAACAGGTCTGGAGCTAGCGTTGTTGATTACTTTATTACCAACTTTAGCAATTTTCAATATATTGATAATATGCATGTTTTGCCGATGACGGAATTTTCAGACCACTGTCCAGCAGAATTTATTTCTAATTTTGATGTGAAAACTAAGATTCATGCCCAAAAGAAAAAAAAGTGGGATTCATCTAGAGCAATAGAACTCCGTGAACTGTTGATTCAAGAAGAGCACAAGTTTGATGATGTCACATCAACATTTTTAGATGATGAAGTCACAATTGATGAAGGCGATTTTTTTTTATCTGATATCATTAATGAAATTTCCTTTGCTAAATTTGGAAAAAAGATGCATATAATCCAAAACAACATGTTAAGAAGAAAGCCAAATGGTTTGACATTTTGAACGTCATTTTAATTATATACAATTTCGTTTTCGTGACAAGTAGGGTACAGTAGATTGTATTTCTATTTTACAAAACATCATACAAAAGGTTTAATCAAAGTGGTAAATTGCTTTGTGCATTCATTGACTACAAGAGGGTTTTTGATATGATAAACAGAGATGCACTATGGATTAAACTTTTTTTAAAACATTTTAGCCTAAGTTCACATAGCCTTGCTATCGACACAGGAAGATATAATGGTATAGCTCGACAATATTGATATTGTCGGTTATATAACACACACCACGTAGAGTCAGAATTTCACTTTTCTTCTTATCTGTCCAACATATGATGGATTAAGATCAACATCAACATTTCTCCCCGTAATATCTTAGCCAACTATTCAAAAGTTTAATGCCATCATAATATCAAAAAGAAAACATGTGATAAGTTTAGCTAAATTCATAAAAGAGTCAACAGTTTTAAGAAATGCGTCAGTAAATATAACGTACAAAGTAAACGTACTTTACAGCCAACTGTAACATTAAACTAAACCCTTAGGGCGTTTTGCTCCCATGAAGAATGTTAAAGTGAAATAATCATCGACAAGTTTGTTCAAATTTTAGCTACAAATACTAAAATTTAAAAACATTGTGATAGAACATAATTCAATCACATATTTTTCCTAAATCAGTACTATTATGAAATCGTGTCAATCATGTTGTTTGCATCTCTAAAAATAAACGAAAACCATATGGCTATAAAATGCCTGGCAGTGCGGTATAAAGAGCTTAATTTATCGAAAGAATATTCCCTGATAATATCTCAAATTAATTACACCTGACACTCCACTGGCATGAAATGATTTGTCAGTGATGATTACTGTACAGATTAATTATGCTTTCCATTGCTTTATAAATATGAGCGAAAATCAATAGGAAAATCCTCCTGAATAGTTCATCAGAAAAAGGAAGATATTATTTTTTTAGAAATGTGTTAACTGAGATAGTTACCGCGTCTGTTTTAAGAGCTTCTCCATTGAGCTTCCCGGAAATCAACAATTACCAACAAGAAAAAAAACAATGTTCAGTTAGGAAGATCGAATATCAAGATATCAAAGTTTGAAGATATATATACAATAATTCCATGACACTTTCAAATCGAAATTAATGGAAGTTTACATAGGCTGTTTAAATACATTTTTAGTAACGTCATTTCTTTAAATACGCTAATTTTGTAATTTTATCAAAATTATTACGTGTATTTTAATTTCAGATTGATAAATATTAAGGTCTGACAGTATATAATATATATATAATGTGCAATATATAATTTCTGAGAGTAAAACAAACGTTTAGTTTGAACATTATATGTCAGTTTTACAAATCAAACATTTATTGATAAAATTAAATTTGTTGCGAGGCGCCTGTCGGTTTGCCACGCGACAACATGTACCAACGACTTGTCACTTTTTTATGATTGTAATATAATGTCATTACCAAAACGTTTTAGATATATGTCTCTTTTATATTAAGTATACAGTCTGCGTTAATCAATTTATCTCAAATCTGATTTGAGGTAATATTTGATGTCTTAAAAACATTTTGTGTTTGGCCGATATTCAAGCATCAATATCTTAGCGTGCCTAGTTTTAACTATTCTCTAGAAAAACAGACACATTTTATTGATAAAAATGTCATTGTTATATATTACGATGCTTTGACCACCAGTCTTTGACATTCCAATGAAATAACCTGTTTTAATGACCTTGATGCCCGAACACATTATTTACGTGTTTATTCATTCCAGAAGAGATTTCTTGGAATATGAGGCAACAAACATTAAGTATGCCTTTAATTAAACCTTTTAACAACGTTTATATAGCACTCTTTTTCATATTGGACATATGCTCAAAGATAGTTTACATATTTTGCCCCGTTTATCAGCTTGTAAGTCGGTCGTTAACACATGGCGTAGATTTCAGCCGCGGCGCATTGACTTACAGCATCACAGATACCCATTTATACACCTGGGTAGAGTGAGCTAAGTGTGAAAATATTTTTATGTTCAGAAAAATCCGACGGCCCAGGCGGTTTTACCCAGGACCCTTTGATCCTGAGGCCTGCGTCTTACCACTAGCCCACCGTCCCCAGTGTAGAACTCTGTTTTATCCTTATATATTATTCGATATATCACTAGTTATAAGTAGTGATCTAATGTATTCATACGCGTGACGTACATTAATAGACAATGACGTACATCGATAGACAGTGCATCATGATACATGGTTATTTCTAGCAGTTTATTTAATTTGAAGTAAATTCTTCATTTAACTAACATCGATCAATGTGTAGGTTATCAAATCAGTAAATTTTAATAAAGAAAACCTCTTTTTTTCTTACAATAAAGTTTGTTTCAATTGAAATAAATGAAATTATGTTGTAACTACTTTTTCATGTTCATTGACCGAATTACTCTATGTTTATGTCAAAACAATACAGAGCTTCGTTTTTGTACGATTTCTGACAACTCGTTTTATATTTTCAATATACCATGACCACTCATGTGAGATTCTCTATTTATAAGTGTGCTTGTTGCAATTAATATACTAACAGTAGGAAACAGTAACTATATTACTTGGTACATAGACACGCATTCAAATATCAAACCCCATATTTGTACACTTTGTGCTTATCTGAAATAAAAATAATTATGTTATGAAAAATAAGACAGTGAGAGAGATTTTGAATAAATCTATCATTTGTGATTTGTTCTTATGTAACACTTGTCAGTGCTAAATTTAAAATGAACAAACCAAACCTTTAACATTTACAATATTAAAAATGTTCTATTTCTATTCATGTCTGTTGAAGGCTTAGGAAACTAAAATCGTAATGGAGTCTTTTTTCTTAGCCTTCTTTTTTAAAGAAATTCATTGTCAATGCGTCTCCCGCAGTAATCACTAAGTGTCAATATGCAAACGACAAACTTAATGACCCAACTGGAGAATTGGTGGAATATAAAAAGGCTAATTTCGAAACGCCATCACATACATGATTCAGTCAATCGATTCTCCACGGTACAAGGCGCTGTTTTCCAATTTACTTGGGTTTTTTTATAGTCCACCATTGCAGAACAAATATCGCAATTTAAATCAATATTTGTTTTTTCTGTGGCCATTTTAGTCATCAATATCCGGCT
>JAULCC010224302.1:3932-20698 GCA_032358795.1 Nuttallia obscurata | reverse complement strand
ACAGAGGTCCCCCGGTGTCTTCCTCCACCTGTAATGAGCTGGACATCGCGATATGACTGAAATACTGTTAAAGCGACGTTTAATTCCAAAACAAACAAACAAAACTTTTGTCTGGTTAAATTGTCACTTTTTCTCCAGAGAATAAAAACTACAAAGCAGAAAGTTCATAGGCTACACATGGTGTGATAGAAACAGGCAATGTGTATAATCTTAATGTTTGGTTGTTTTTGTCACAAATCTATTAATACAGCTCATTTTTTATCAGTATTATAGCAGGCTTTTGGTCAAACTGTTAATGATTTTACCAGTGCTTGAGTTATACCTGCAAGTGGTGATGATATTGTAACTGGGTTTGGGTAATTAGGTAATGAAAAGCGGATACGTGTTTGTTTTACACATCTTATGGAATTACACATAATGATTTGATAAGTCAGGATAATAAGAAAATGTTGTATGTCTTTAAACATTAAAAATTATGAATAAAACAACACCTTATTTCCCCCTTACTTTAAATAAGTTTACTGAAACAAAAACTATGATTATCAATGTTTACAATATTGCCAAAACTGATTTGAAAAAATTAACTAAATAGAAACAAAGTGTTTACATCTGGTTAAATTCTGGAGATATGTCTTTGAAATAAACTCAGATCTTTACATTATTATCTACTTTCCAATACAAAAATGTTTAAAGATATATAATGGTCAGCTATTCAGCACTATCATTTCTTTCTATAATATTTCAGTTAAAGACTGTCCTTGCCTTGTTTATCTTCTACCATGCCTAAGTATTGGGTTTCTCACCACGCCATGTGTTATATTTTGAATTAAGCTTGTCCAATAATTTTATGTACATGTCAGATACAAGTTTAGAAATCTTAGTCATTTATTAATATTTTTTATATCATTTTTATTTATTTTTCATTTAAACAGATTTCCAGTTATAAAAGGTATACATAATTTTAGGTAGACCGTTATGTGTTTAGAAAGTGCTTCATATTTGCTATATATAGTTTTATCAGAATAGATATATAATTCACTAACTAGGATAATACATTTGATTATTGATGCAATACTGACTCACTTATGTATTTTGTTCAGATAAAATTATTTGATATTATTCAATTTGATTTACTACATTCTATGCAGAACTTCACAAGCCTTTAAACATTTCTTAAAAAACTATGTAAGTCTTATGTACGTCGTACTCAAATGACATGTAATTTTTCTTATGTGAACTGGATGGGAAAGAACGAGTGGCCACTGGCTATCATTGAAAATTATGCAACTATTCAGCTTGAAATATCATATTTAAGGAACCAGTCATATCTGTCGGCTCTTTTGAACAGACTATACATAACAAAGGTATACAGTTGAAACAAAACCTTAAGATATTTTGAATGGTGTCAGCTTTTCCGTCATCTTGTAGTTATTTGTAGCTTTTTGCAACATATTTTGGTATTCTATCTACCGTGTCAGAAATGAAAGCAGATTTGTCCGTCGCTAATTTCAAGCAATCGCGATGAAGCAAAAGCTTGCATCAAATGTGGTGCTATTTCCCATACTTTACCCAGAATCCTGGTATCTAATATATTCGACAATAAATCAATTAAATTTGACGGTATATCATTTTCATAAGACTTTATTCATAAGATCATGAAATGAAATGTGAGAAAAAAGTTGTTTTACTGACAAGAACAAAAGACTAAGAGGACAAAAAATAACATCAGGTTAAACCCCGGGATTAAATACCACCCTAATATCAAATTAAAAGGCGCATGCGCATCTCAAAGGTATTTTTAATTTCACTATGCTATGGTCAGTCAATTAACTTCAATACCCCTATGCTTGAGGGACATAAATATAGAAAACATTAAGGCTTCTTCCAGATTAAGAAACATATTGTTTATGCCTAATGCTCTCTTATAGATTTTCAATGCAAATTTTCACCAATAAATGCTTCCTGAACTGATACCTGTGGATACAATTGGTTGAGACCAAAATAACACACTGGCAACGGTTGGCGTTGATTGGTCTAAATAATGAAGTACACTACGGGTATATTTCTAACCTTGCACAAACAAAATGCTGGCGTTCCAACACAACTAACCCTACCTAACCCCCAACAAAAATTTCTCATTAAATCTGGATCCATCTCAAAAACGGACGAACCCCAAATCCACTGATCCGCAGAAAATTCACAGCCCTGAAAATCGGATTCCATTAAACTTGCAGCATCTTAAAACAAAGTAAATCTTGTGAAACATTCAGCTCTGATAAAAACAAGTATGTAAGTATGTTTACAACAGCTGTATGTCATATTCAGTATTATTTATGGACCTCGACAAATTCTGGAATGTCAATTAATTGCACTTACAGCCTTCAATTTCTTCAGCTGGGATGGGGAAATATCATCTGTATCTTCGTCTTCTTCATCTTCATCATCATCTGGTTGCTGTTCGACATCATCATCATCACTTGAGAGATCGTCAATGTCTGTTTTCTTCTTACCTGTCAAAGAAAGTTTGTGTTTATTTTTTCCTTTTTCAAAAATATTTCACATCTATCAACATTGTTAGTTTAAACCTAACCTTGTTGCTGGGTATCCTAACTAGTACCAACAAGCATGTACACAACTTACCGACAACTTGATACTTTTGTAGGAGACTTGCAACCACACAGTTGCCATGTTGAAAATCACACATTACTATAGTATCACAATAGTCAACATATCAAAGCAAGTCTTTGGCTTTGTTTATTTGGGTTTGTTGCCACCCCCAACAGTTCACATGGTGACCTTTCAAGCTTTATGCTGGCATCCCTGTGGAAAACCATTCACACTCCTCAAACTACATGTAATTGTGTATCCTTGAGCCAAAATTCAATCAGCACCAATCAGCCAACTAATTTCAAGTCAAAAACTCTTAACCGTTGAGCAATGGAGGCTATTCTCAAAGCAAGTTTTATCATTTCATATTCTCTTACCCAAGAAAAAAAACCTGCTAGCCATATTTATAAATCTACCATATTTACATTTACCCTTACAGTAGATGCACCACGACATGGAAAACAGAATGAATACGATTCTAAATTTTTAAATTATTTCAGCATTCAAAAATAGGATAACCCTGAGCTAGGGGCTTCAAAATACAAAATCAGAGCTGTTATTGCTACTGCATATAAATATATATCATAATTAGTACCTTTGCTCTTGCTGTCCTTTTCACCAAGCTTTTTGCCTTTTGACTTCTCTTCTGTTGCTTTGGATCTATTGCGGGTTCTACTTGTATTAGAATCCTCCTCTGAGATGTCATTAGATGGATCAGATTCAAGGTCTTCATTATCATCGCTTGATGCATCATTTGTATCATCATCTTTCTTCTTACCTGTATCAATTTATCATAGGGTTTATTAAAATTATGTTAGTTTTCATTTACAGACAAATCTTTGCTGGAAATATTAATAATTGTCAATTACAAGTATGAACTTCTTAACATTTTATTACACGAAGTCATTGATTAATTGATTGATTAAGTTGAGTTTTACGGTACTGCAACACTGTATAAGTTATATGGTGCCATTCAGGAAAAGACTTGTTGGATCCACATCTCATTGACATCGAGATAAAAATATGGGGTATGGATCCAACAACTTAATACCTATGGGAGAATCAGAGATGCAGAAACTCCAGATTGACATTCTGATTCAAACCCTGTTCGTCACCTCTTACGATCATGCCAGGGTTAAGCAGTGGTCCAAATTCTTGTGCTACATTAGCAAGCCCCAGAAGTTATTCAAAAGATGTCATGTTCAATTACTGTCAATCACTTTCCCATGTCTCTTCAGAAATCTAGACCTAATGAAAAGTGTTACACTCCATGTGAATATTACAGTTCTTCCACCTGTTACTACATGTCTCATATCAGCAGAATATTTGCATTACAAATTACCACTAGAGGTGGAAAATCCTTACAGATTGCACATGAAATTCAGGTGATGAGAGGTTTTGCAGGAACCAATTCTTCTTTGTTCTAATGCCCTTATTTTTGAAGAAGGGACTTAATTGTGGCCATCCTCCTGATGCTGTTATCCTTTCCAAAAGGTATCAATTTTAAGTATACCCTAGTTCTGTTTGGTTTAGGCCAGGGGTACCTAATTTTAAAGGCATTACTCCATCAAGTTGGGAGAAGTAAAAGTTTGACAAATAAAGCAATAAAACAACAGAACTTCAACAATAACAAGCAGGACATTTCAATGAATTGGTAGTGATTTAGTTTGGTTAATGTCATCAGTTAGTTTTATTTGAAATTTCTATGATTTAAATTGGTGTAGGACCTTTACAACTGTAAGCAGCTTTGATAAGTATCTTTTTGTGTTTGACAATTCTGTGCAAAAAGGCTCAAGCAACAGAATTGAAATAGAAAGTAAATGCTCTTGCTTATTGATATTTGTTTTACATTTCTTCTACTTTGATAAGGGCTATTCCAATAAAAATCTCCAAATGGCAGTTGGAATAATGAGCAATAAAACGCTGCTGGTAGAGAGTGGGTCAAAACTTATCTAAATTCTGTTAGCTAAAAAAAACCTTGTCATAAAAAAGATAGATGTGAGGATTTAACTTTGTGTATCTCAAGTCATTGTAAGATATTGCTCTAGCTGATAAGAAAAGTTTTATCAGATTGTCAATTTGTTACATTCTTAATTCTAGGTCAAACCTGATTTCTAAAAACAAAAACTGACTTTATAGACAAAACATATTTATTTACATATGTAGCAAACTTACAAGGGATTGGGTTAAGGTCATTTAGGTATCAGTTAAGGAGCCCTTTAAAAGTGATTTTATTTCGTATTTTTGCGGTCGCGCAATGGAAATTTCAACCTACGCAATGAAAAGGAGAATCTCTATTATCGGTGTCGCTATTGCTAATTTAACCTATAACACATAAAATGATGTATTAACTCACACCTGTAATAAGTAGGAATCTCAAACAATTTAGAACCTGCTTAACTTCATTTATGCCCTTTATAAATATCTGCCTTGAACCACTCATACTGGCCTACTATGACAGTTTTTTTGTATCTGAAGCTTAGAGGAGAGTCAACATTTCATTCTTAGAAAAAATATGCTTTGATATTCCCCAGAAATTGAATGAAACCTTAACATGAGCTTGAGAATGGCACCTTCAGCTACAACTAAAGGAAATAAAGCCCAGTACAATTAAAACTGATCTAAAAACCTTTCCATACCTTTGCTAGTTTTCTTCCCTTTTTCTTTTTTGTCCTTTCCTTTTACCTCAGTTTCCAAAGAAGTAGTACAGGCTCTACGAGGCCGAAGTTTTGTATCCTTTGTGAGAGTCTTTATTTCTTTTTCCAGGTCAGGATCATAATTAGAAGAATCTGATCCAGGGTCTTCGTCTTCAGTTAACTTTTTGGAGGACTTCTTCACAGATTTCTCTTCACCAGATTTTTTGGTACTTGACTTTGAAGATTTTGGTTTCTTATCTGAGAAAAAATAAGTTGACATGAATATAAAGCAGATCAACCTTAAATTAATGTTTGTAATAAGGTGTGTAGAGAAAATATTATTCAAACTATTAGTGGGCATGTATGCATGCTTGTTACCACAGCCAGATAATTACACTTACAATAATCTTAAGGTTTATTTCAATTAATGCAGGACAAAGGCAGTTGAAATTCATTACACACTAAGACAATAGTTAATCAAGTATCATGATACAGAAGTGGTAGACAAGGTGAAAGTATGAAACATTTTGTCTAAAAATTAAGGCAAGGGATATTACAATAAATGACCTATGCATAGATAATTAGGTTTGTTCCTGGTTAAGGCCAAAACAAATAATAGAGGTATATCCTCAAATATGACAATGATGTGTTCAACCTTCTGTTATTCTAACTGCAAGTGCATAAAATTCATTGTTTATTTATGTGTATAATTAATATTCCATTGTTACCTACAACCTAGTGCATTTTCTATATTTCCCCATCCACCTTCATTTTAATGCACAGATTTTTGTTCAGCCCTGTCATTTCATCTCAACTTCATTTTTAATTTGATCACATTTTTCAATATATAAATATTTAGTGTCTGATTCCAAAAGATTACCAACACCAATGATTCTTCCAGAACCACCTTGTAGAATGAGCCCTGAAAATACTTATTGCAATTTTCTTAAAAGCTTTCAATCAAGTTTATCGAAAAAAAAAAAAAAAATCAGAAAATTGACATTGATTCATGTTTTAGTACATTATAGTCTTACACATGTTACAAAGGGTTGAAGACTGTATGCTTAGTGAAGTCAGCACAACGTGTAACATTGTGCTCAATCTTTAAAAATCAGAAGCTTTTGTTATCACGTAGAATCATTCAAGTGTTTATTATCACATATCAACTGTTTATTTGCAACTATGTTTGCCCTTGTAAAATTTTTGCTTTATTGTTTTTAATAAGAAAGACTGACAGAACCACCAATGAATTATACTGAGGACATTGGCTTGGATATTCATGTCCATATAATATAAAGGAGATTACAGTTTCCCTTCCCAAAGTTCATTTTTTCATTGGTAGCACTTGCATGCCATATATAATCATAAAAGTATCCAATTACATCAGGATGACTTTTTTAAACCTACTGTTAGGTTTGGCAAAAACCATACCTCTTATTGAATTGCCCTGCAAAGCGTGTTGGAATGTTTTCCAAGTGAATCTCATTTTTTACAAGGCCATTCGTTAAGAATGTTTTTGAGTTTCTCATTACTACAAACCATATGAGAGGGTCGGTTGCTCAGTAGTTATAGAGATTAAATTGATATCATTGATCATTCACTAAGAGGGATAAAATATCTATTAAAATGCACTTTTTGTCAGCGTTTTACCTTCTTTTTGTTTTTTCTTTCTACGTTTCTTTGGATAACTTTCATCTGTGATATCAGAATCATCACTATCCTCATCAGAGGTTTCAGAATCAATTTTCATTGGTACCTCAACTTCCATGTCCTCTGTATCAGAGTTGTCATCATTCAAACTAGCTTTAGTTTCAGTCTTAGATTCTTTTTTAGGTGTCTTGTTTGCTTCTGACTTCTTTCTGTCAGTTTCTTTTCCTACTGACTTTCCCACCTTTTCTGCTGTAATGCTGTTTTTGTTTTTAGTGTCTGATTTTGACTGGTTTCTTGATGAACTTTTGGAATCTTCAACACTTTCATCGTCTGACTGCAGCTTGGAGTCTTTTAAACTCTTTCCTCTACCTTTACTATTTTTCTCTTTATCATTACTACTGTTACTGGACTTTTTGTTTGACTTGACACTTTCATCTAGATCAGAGACTTCATTGTCAGACACAGATAATTTTGCCTTATCACTTTTACTTTTGCTTCTGGAACTTCTCTCAGGGCTTGAGGAAGATTTAGAAGCACTATTATCACCACTAATATCAGGCGTATCTGATTTGGATTTTTTTTCAGACTTCTTATCCTTTTCAATACTTCTTGATTTAACACCCTCTTCTAATTTTTCACTCTCAGAGTTTTTTCCCTCTGAATTTTCTTTTCTGTCCTTGGATGACTTTGAAGAACTTTTCTGTTTATCACCTTTCTCATCAGAGACCTTGGATCTTTTTCTAGACTTTTTATCTTCCTTTTCATCTTCATCTTCCTGATCAGAAGATTTCTCTTTCTTTTCAGAACTTTTAGATTTAACACCTTCATCTAAATTTTCATCTCCAGAGTTTTTGACATCTGTATTTTCTTTTCTACTACTGGACACTTTGGAAGAACTTTTCTGAATATTTTCTTTCTTGTCAGATTCCTTGGATTGTTTTCTGGACCTCTTATCCTCCTTTTCTTCTTCATCTTCTTGATCAGTCGATTTCTTAACTTTTTCTGAACTTTTTGGTTTATCATCCTCTTTTAATTTCTCATTTTCAGAGTTCTCCCTCTCCGAGTTTTCTTTTCTGCCCTTGGAAGACTTTGACGAACTTCTCTGTTTATCACCCTTCCCATCAGGTTCTTTTGATGGTTTTCTGGACCTTTTATCATTCTTTTCATCTTCATCTTCTTGATCAGTAGATTTCTTACTTATGTCGTTCTGTTGGTCCAAATCTTTCTCTGATCTACCTCTTCTCAAAATGCGAGGCTCATCTTTCTCTGATGAACTATTTTCTTTTTCATTCATCTCATTTAACTCATCAGCCATTTCTTTAAGAAGTTCTAATTCAGCTGCTGTATTTTCACTATCTGTAGTTTTTTCAAGCAAATTATCCTTATCTTTTACATTTTCTGATTTATGTTCACTTGTTACATCAATTTCCTTTTCTCTAGGGCTGTTTTCAACATCTTTCTCTTCTTGCTTACTTTCATCTTCTGCTGAAAGTATTTCAACTTTGTTTTCTTCATTTTCATCATTTGAAGGCATGTCAGACATTTTGTTACCAGAATTTTCTTGGACCTTTTCTATAGTTATTTTACTTCCATCATCATCATCAACTTCCATGACAACTACATTACCCTTCTTATCTTGGCTATCATCAGAATCTGAAACAATCATACAACCATCATCATCATCATCTTCATCTGGTTGAGAGCTAACTTCTACTTTGTCTGCTGTTTTCTTAACAGTACCTGCATCATCTGTATCTTTCTGGTCACCGGATTCTGAATCATCTAAACATATTGGTATAGTGCTGACATTAAGCTCTTCTTTCTTAAATAAACTTTTTGCAACAATTGGTGTGCTAGAATTTGTCTTATTACTAGAAGGTTCTGGACTAGCTGTATCTGGTTTTACTGCAGATAAAGGGCTAGAAGCTGTGAATTGCACATTGAAGATTTCTCGCATACTGTTGAAGAAAACTTCTAATCCATTCTTAAAAGAAAAGCATGCAGAGTTTCTTGCCTGAAACATGTTTACTTGTGACAATTTGGCTATGGCAAGGTCAGTTTTCACTGAATTTAGTACCAGACTCAGAGATTGGGCTACAGTGTTCATTTTTTCAACAACATTATCAATATTATGTGGATATACAACTTCTTTCAGAGCTTTCAGATTATTCAGTGGAGGAACAGATTTCACAAGCCTTCTATCTACAGCATTAGCAAGAGATGCTCTGGCCACAGGATTTACCAGGGCTTTTCCGATTAAACTCGTGGGAGAGTCCTTACTTCTCAAAACACCTGATAGGAGGCTGTTGTGTTTCTGAAAGACTGGCGAAGAAGTAGAATAAACAACCACAGGCATTGTTGGCCTTGGTCCAACAGTGACTTCAGTAACATCATTAAGTTTCTTTACAGCTTGAACTCCTTGTCCTGGCTTTGGGTTAGTGTAGGTGCCGACTGGATTAGACTTGACAAGTGGTTTCTTCTCTGGCGTGTCATCTTCAATAACAACAGGGTTATTACTTGTGTGTTTAGACATAGAATTTGTGGTTCGGACTGGTGTACTTTCTTTATCTTTTCCCTGTCCAGTTCTGTCTTTTTCCTTTAACTTAGGTGCAGGAAGTGATGATTTAGAAATTGAACTTCCTTTTTCTATTTTCACCTCAACCTCATCTTTTTCTTTCTGTTTGTGTTTCATCTCCTTTTCTGCTTTTAATTTCTCCATTTTATCTTTTTCTCTCTGTTTTGCCCTCTCTTCTTTTGCTTTTTCTTTCTGTTCTTCTTTATCTATGTAGTCTAAAATCTTATCACAGTCCTCAACAAGCTGTTTTATCTTCTTTGGCTTACACATATAGCAACGCCACTTTGAGTCATCTAAAATGCATTAAAATAATTTTGTTTTATTGTCTTAAATATTCATAAAAATAACACATGTTAGAAAATTCCTTTCACTTTTGTCTGCTTTGCTTGAAGAAAAAAAACAACCCCTTAAAGTTGGCATTAAGAGTAGGTAGGTTTGCAGACAAAACATCCTACTAAATTGTATAACAAATGTTCAAATCCAAATTTACATTATATGATAATGCCCCTGATTTCATTTGCAGTGTCTTGAAAGATGGTGTCTCTCAAACTTGAAACTTGACAATCATTTACGTTTTATTTCAAACTTGTAGACAATAATAGCTTAAAAAAATATTAGTTTTTAGAACATCCCCCCCACCCAAACACACAAGCCTCTTATAACTAAACATGAAAACGAAATAACAACTTCATTCTTCGGTATTTCTGATCTTACATATTTCTTTTTTTTTTGTCACACTGACACAATTCAAGTCATACATATTGATTTACCAGATGTTTTTTAGGCAAATGTCAGCAGGCATCTTTGGATAGAACCACCAACAAGCTAGTTGCAAAGCTTCCTTACATGTAAGATTGAATTACCCCAACCCACAACTTTAAAGCAGTAAAGGATCAGCAATTCTGTCCAAAGAGGCATGAAAGCCCCTATATTTAAGAATAGAGTAGATAATAAACACATTTTTCAAATTTTTATATGAAGTATCTTTATATGAAGTATCTTTACGGTAGTTAAAATAGAAGATCCTGACTTTTAGAGTCGTATGCTATGGTGAAATCTTTTGGGTTTTATTTAAGAAGGGCCAGTAAAATCTCTTCTGAGCAATTTATTTTCTTAGTAATTACAGGTGTTTACCCCTTATACTTTTTCGAACCTACAATAACATTGTTATAGGATCAGTAACAAATAAATGCACTTGTATTGTCTCCAGTCTGCAGTGTACACATAAATGAAACTGAAAGGAACATAAATTCTGAAACCTGGAAGAATAGTTCTGCAAAATAATTTGATTTGAATAAGGGCTATTCCAGAAAAATCTTTCAGGGGCAGGTGTGTGTGACAAAATTAATTAAACTTCTGATGGTGATACTTTTGTTTTCGGCTCTTGCTCCTGCCTCAACAGGAAGATATTTTCTGGAATGTTTCCTGATCAAGTTCAAATGCATGATATTTTTACCTTCATTTTCCATATGTGCAGCCTCCGATCTTCCTAGATTCCGCTTAATACAGGATCGACAGAAACAGTTATGGCAGTAATCACAGCCGTATAATCTGCCACCATCACCACACCAGCGACACTGCTCATCTATTCCATCTACATCACGAGTAAAAGCTCCACTTTTGAGGAATTTGTAGCATTTCTAAAAATAATATATGTCAGCATAAATGAAGGGAAAATATTTGACAAGTTACAGAGCACTGTCATTTTATGGCATAAAGCAAAATTCAAATATACATGCAATCACCATGTGAGTTAAGAAAGCAAAAGCTATTTAATACTAGAGCACCGCCTGGTGGATGCAGATGCTCATCTGATTTTTATACCTGTAACATAGCTAATCAAGCACCACATAGAAAAGGTTGGGGTAGATGATGCCCTACATGAGAAACAATTTATTGTGTTCTATGAGATAAACTTATTCTGTTCAAATAAAATTTCAACAGTTTGACAAAGATTTTGTACCATTAAAGACAAAACACAATATTTGATGAAAAATAACTTTTTTTGGTAATTTCCCTATGTACAAGTTATGCAAATAGAACTGCTTAGAAAACATTTTTGTGTTCAATTTATATATAAATTACAATTTAAACAAGAAGTATCAGAAATATCATTCATTCATTATTTAAGTTGGAAATTGGTTTCGAAACCGTAGAACAGCCGCCAGTTAACATTGCCGACAACAAAAATCAATGATAAAATTAATGATAAGTCCTTATTAAAATGAAAATATAGTTTAAAAATATCAATGAAGTTATAATAATTACACTTCCATCCCTTTTCTCAATAAATTTCTTACCATTACTGTTCTTTTTCGAAAACAACAAACCGAGAGCACCTGCTAGATTCAGTCATTAAATTATGATATAATCACCGATAAAAACAGTTGGCACATTTATGCTTCCAAGTGTATCTTTTGCACTCCTCAATAAAAGTTCCATTCAGTGGTTTCAGAGATGCCGTTTAAACATATTGTGGACGTACAACTACAGACATAAGCTGGACGCAGACCCATCACAATACCTCCCCTGAGCCTTTGGCTCAGTTGAGCTAAAAATGAAACCCCATGAGAAATAATTACCTTGCAGCAAACCACCTTAAGCCAGGGATGTCGGCGCACTGCACCAGGATTCATATAATTCAACTGTTTGCCACAGGAACAGCATAAAACTCTGTTCAACAGTTTGCTGATATCTGGAAAGACAAGTTCATATTACGGTAATAGAGTAAGTTGGATGGAACAACACTATTACTAAATCTCTCATTCCACACACAGGGATGATAACAAAACCAAAGGGTGTTGATGCCCACATTTTTTGCAACGTCACGGATAATTCTGACTGTTGTATAAAATATACATATCCTGTGTCTTAAATTCAGTATAAAATATATATTTTAAAGTAGTCATATATATTGTTTCTTAGAAACAGACCTTATATATATGCCTTTTCCAGTAGCATCATTTACTTCAGGGTTACGGTCTTTGTATCAGTGTTTTTTACTGCAGTGTATGTAACAAACTTAATCACATGACACCACTTGTATCCAGGTTAGTATACCTAGGTATGTTTAAGATAAAGGACATGTGACGTTGTAATGTAGAATATATGACGAAATATGATGTCAAAGACTTAACTGGATTATCTATCAAGTTAAAATCAATAAGAACAAAAAATGCTCACCAAAGGCTCGCTTAATAACATTTTCCTGCACTAGTTTAATAAAAGTTGATATGATACAACAACTTGTGTAGGATCCTCTATTTATCCATTGTGCTTCTAGGAAGCAAAAAAAATAAGTTGAAAAAAAAACAGACTAATTTATTTCCTAACAACAATTTAGAATCCATAACACAGATCACTAAATTAAATACATTAATCATGCACAATATATAGTAAGTTCTTCAAAATTATATATTTGGTTTTGAATAAAGGAGATATAAACTGATGGAAAAAAAGTTAAGCAAGTTTTTTACAACTTTGGTTTTCGTCTATTTATCAATGTGACTAAAACATTTCTGTATTGACCAATTGTGCCCATCCATTGACAGCTTGATTTCACCTTTTTTTTTAACTGCACCAAACCTAACTTTCACAAAAATCATGTGCAGTATGTGCATAGCAAAACAGACGATCCTCCATGGTCACAAAGTACACAATTGATAGCTTTCTTATTGAAAGCACAAAAAGTGAAAAATAATCTTTGAAAAAATCAATGATGGGAGGTTGGCCTGGAATGACATTAGAACAATGTCAGATAGCCATAGGTATGCTTATCGCAGGCATGTCAACAAGAGATGTTGCCAGGCAGTTCCATTGCCACAAATCAACAATATGTCAACCGAGAAACAGATTTATGCAAACTGTGAACGTCGAGGACCGACCCAGATCAGACAGACCTAGTAAAACCATGCTGCAGGAAGACTGTTTTCTTACGTCATCTGGACGCAATAGATTTATTTCTAGTTGAAAGTTAGGTTGTTTGCTGAGGAATGCTACTGGCACAAGATTTTACAACAGGATGGTAAGAAATAGGCTACGTGCAGCTGGATTGAAAGCGTGCCGTTCCTACCTAGGCATTCCGCTGACGTTGCGGCACTGTAAAAGAATAAGCCAATGGGCTAGGGTTCATCAAATCTGGACTCGTAGGCAATGGCGCGACTTTCTGTTTCGGACGACTTGAGGTTTAACGTGTCATTTGCTGATGGCAGGGTTCGAACTTGGAGGAGGCGAGGGGGAAGGGTGAACCAAGATAATGTCATCCAATGTGACCGTTATGGGGGTGGAAGTGTGATGGTTTGGGCAAGCATACATCATGACGGGAAGACAGATCTTGTCATAGTGCCTGGTAGTCTCACTGCTCAAAGGTACAGTGAGGAAATCCTCGAGCCTGTTGCTGTACCGTATATGCAACAACCTCACTTTGGAATTTTCCAACATGATAATGCCTGTCCACACTCTGTGGCATACCAAGAACATTCATAATGTCAATGTGTTGCAGTGGCCTGCAGTATCATCGAATCTCTCTCCCATTGAGCACTTATGGGACCACTTAGGTCGTCAGGTGAGAGAGCTTCATGACGTCAACCAACGTCCATGATCTTCAACGTGCCCTGCACGCTGAATGGGTCAGGATCCCATTGCAGGTCAATAGAAACCTGATTTAAGGCACGTGACGTTCTTGGTTGCGAATTCCCTTGCCTGGTTGAACCATGAAACCACAGCATTATAAGCCTTTGATGTTACCATTAAGCCACTCTGCCATTGCTATTTTACTAGTTCTCATTTTATTTTTGTCAGTACTGATCAAGATAGTTATCTATATCCTGGAATAAATTTACTGAAGCTAACTTTCAACAATGATCTCTTACTTGACACAGTTTTTAATTTTTCCCAACATGTGATAAATAATTTTCTATATTATATGAAACAAATGTCAGAATAATAATAAACATTTTTGACATGTCACAAGTAAATTGTATTTTATTTGCCTTCACCACTTCTTTCTAACTGATTCACTTAGGAATTGAATAGAACATCCAGCAAATGTACATGGCTATAATCAATTGTCATTTTCTCATCGATATTTACAGATTCACTATTACTTTTTTTTGTCCACTTACTATTATAAATGTACTTTGGAAACACTTCAGCTGATTCCAGTTGCCAAAATATTTATGAAGAGGATTTATAACCTCAGTGCTCAGTTGTTATCCAGAAAACCGATACATTCATAAGTTTGGAATATTCGGAAAAATTAACCAATATTTTCTGAATAAGTTTGAAATATTAATGATGAAGAAAACACATTTGTTTTTACAGATAAAATTTAGGTTCAATTTATTGTCAATTTTTGCCACCTAGGGCTATTGGACAGACATAGGGAAGCCGATACAGAAAACTCTTCCAAAGAACTCTCTGGTTCTTTTATGTGCCCAGTGTATAGCACTGATACACATGAGGATTGAACCCTGGCTGGTCACTTTATCCAGCCAATCAGTCTTAATGCTAACCCTAAATCCCGAGCATCAAGAAAGGAAAGCCATTTGTACTACCAATTTTAAAATCAATGGTTTGACCTGGTAGGGGATCGAACCTACAGCCTCCCACACTGGAAGCAAACACTCTACCCCTGAGCTAACCTGGTGGTCAGTTTAGGTTTGAGTGAAGTTGTTCTTCTCAATCAAATTTGGGTCAAACATAAATGTCACAGGATATTTCATGTTGTAATGCTTTTTGTGTAGCACTGTCACTACTGCCTGCCCTCAAATATAAATTTGGCACTAACTGAGGCAATCTTGTAGATGATAGTACTTGTGTACCATTATTCTAAAAAATCAAAAAGGTTAAATCTACACAAAATCTAGATTAGATACCCGAGATCAGGACCAATTTTGAAAAGCTTACCATCCGGCATTGTAAAAGCAGATCTGTTGATGCTACTGTTGGCGCTCCTTGATTTTGACTTAGTGGCAACCACAACTTCATCACTTGATTCGCCATGATCTGATTCTATTGAAAGATATAATACAGAATAATAAATGTCTCACAAACTATCATTCCTTTTCAAATGACAAAATATTCCCATTTAAGCAATGATTTTTCATGATAAAAAACAAAAGTCTGACCATGTTTGCATCTCAACAGGATCAATCCATCTAAGCAAATTCCTGAAACTCTGACAACACTTCTTGACAGTCTCTGATGAAAGCCTAGGTAAATGTTTCCCTCAATTACACTTAATGGTCAGTCAATTTCCATGAAATCAGGATCTGTCACTCAGGCTGTGACATTAAGTAAGCTTTAAATTTCCCTTTAATCTGGCTCCTTAACTCACAATGTCTTACATTTAACAAAGAATCTCTCAAAATTAAGAGGGTAACCAGTATACAAATAATTAAGTAAATTATGCCCATGACAAAAAATGACCCAAATCTTGGAACCTGACAGTAATTTTTAACAAATTTGACATTACTACTCAGTAATATGAGAACTCATCAGAATACAAAGTTTGATAAAGCTCGAGTCCCATCCATGAAAAGCATTTTTTCTGAGGTTCTTGTCATATCATTAATCTGATCATTACCAAAATACTGGAGAAAAAAAAATACCCAGAGACCAATACATCACATCTATGTCTCTGGCATACCTATCTAATTTTGAAGTAACTTCAAACTTCTATGTTCTTTAAACATCAACTAATAGAAGTGATTATTGTATGTTTTACCCAAGGACACTGTTATAATGGATCAAGAAGTATATGTGACCTTGTTGGTGTGCGCTGTACAGCTATATGACAAAAAATGTACATAATATAAGTGAGAATAGCATGCACAGGGTTTTCATTAGGGTTTTAATGTTGGGAGTCTAAAGGACTCACATATAAAAAAAATAAATAAGGGTTCTCCTCAAGAATGTGAGGGTCCTGATTGAAAAATAATTTTTGAAAAATGCTTTGGCATTTGTGAAAACAAATACTTGTATTTTTTGTATGGTTGAAATAGTCGATGAACTTTATAACTGTTTATATATATATAAACTACAAATTATAATCATTGATAACTGCAGTGTAACATATTTTTATCACTTCTTTACATATGTTAAAAAAAACAATAGGTTGAAGTGGATACTTCAACAATCATCAATTGTTAGATATGCTAGAGACAAAGATGTGATGTACTGGTCTATGGGTATAGCTAATTTTGGAGAGTACTTCAGTGATTTGGTAGCATTCCAGTAAATCCTGTGCACCCCTTTTAGAGTCCAGCACTGTCACTGTGTTGATCTAGGGGTAAAAT
>JAULCC010224191.1:0-12693 GCA_032358795.1 Nuttallia obscurata | reverse complement strand
CAAGACTGACGTAGTAATCATATTTTACCCATGGAGGGTTAGGGTAAGGGTAACATGTATTTTGTCAATATCCTACAGTAAGCCATCAGTTGATTTCCACAATTATGAGAACAACATTTTGTAAAATGTGTTTGACGGACGTTTTATTTATCTGGGTATAACGCCGTCCATCAGTCGTATTCCAATTATCATAAACTGCCTTCTGTATTACTAGGTGTAATTGATATCATGATAAGTGTTTCATTAATGATTGAAATAATATTAGTTGTCATTTCAAAGAAAATGGAAAATTTGTATATGCTTGTGTATTCATTAACCTATTTTTATATAAATTGTTATTGATATAATTAGTATCATTATTATTATTATTATCATTGTAAACAATAATTATTTTTATGATAACTATTATTATTGTCATCATTACTATTGTTTTATAAAATAATTATAAAAATTATTGTTATTATTATTGCTATTAATATTATTATTATCATCATTATTATATATTTTATAACTGTTATCATAAGAATTAATATTATAATTAGTAGTAAAATGAACGAAATATCAAATTGTCATGCTTATGATAAAAGATTCCTGTCAGGTTATAATGTCAACTTACGGAATAACCCTTTGGGTGAAATATATTTTGAACCTTTGGGAGAAATATATACATATTTCGCCTGAACGTGGAATTTGTTCATACACTTTGAGGTAGTTACCCTTTGGGCGAACCGCAAAAAATGTATATCTTTCAATTTTCATGTTATCAGTCTGAAAACGTGCACACAATATATAAATATACTACTTAAACTATTTTAGATGTAAAATTCTGCAAAATATATTATAAAATGAGATATATTGACATTTTGCCCAAAGAGTGGTAGATTAGAGCATTTCTCCCAAAGGGTGGATTTGTGCTTATATATATATATATATATAATTTCAAGTATTGTTAAATAGATCCTTTTTGATTAAGCAACGTTTAATTGCAAGTACTAGACATAAACACTTGAGAGACTGACATTCATGTATTTGTTGTGAAACAATTCAACGCATATAGAGACAATTCAAGGTGCATTTAACCATACAAAATGTCTTTAATAATATACTGCGTTTAGGGAATTTTGATGCTTATTAATCGGTTTAATATATATTAAAACTAATTTGAAAAGTCACCGACCATGCAATTTAGAAATTTCTGTTTTACCAGTTGAACATGCTGTACACAATTAAATTTCTAAATATAGTACACATACGAGTTAACGGTCCCATAACACTATTAATATATATAGATGCACCCACTGATGGCTAAACAAGCAAGTTCCGCTGTGTGCATTCGACCTCCTATGTGAATAAATGCGTATAACGAACTTACAGCTAGCGAAAGGTGGCATAGCACTGTGTTAATTGATCTTTAGTATTAATTTTCACGAATGCACAACTCGCATCTCAGAAGACAGTTAAGTTCACATAACTTACGAGAACTCTGATATTACAATGTAATTTTCCAGTTTGATAATGGGTACAGCGCTTATTCGTATGGCTTCATCAAATTGTTTATAAGATCTTTACATGGATATACGGTGGCACTGAGGAGACATCATGAGTTAAAAAAGTAACTCCGGGAAAACGATAATCGTTTTTCTGTTGTTGTTTTTTCAAATATAGAAAACGAAACAAAAGTTTGTTTTCCCGAGTTTGTTTATTAAAGCCGTGAAAACGAAAAGTTGGTTTTCCCGAGTTATTGTTTTATTTATTAACTCGGGAAAACGAAATTTCGTTTTCTGCTCGTTTCCACGACATGATAAATAGATCTAACGTGTCACAACAATACACAAACATCTGAATGTGTACTTCCTTTATGCACACGGTTGCTTATGTAAATGTCATCTGTTGACGTTATTGCTGAAAGTGATATCATTTTGGTTTTAGGTTTAGTTACATGTAGGAGCTTTACAAAATTTACTTTATAGTGCAAGACTAGGACGCAACTTAGGACTAAGTTTACCTAAACATATTTATTCACAGTTGTACATAGTTTTATGCGGTAAATACACGTACATATGTTACCTTGTCTTACTTTCCTAATATGTTTTGTACGTAAGCCATTGTGTTTGCATTCGATTTTGTCACCATAGTAACTGCGTTTGATAGAACTAATCATTTATGAGATAGGTGTGAGTCTGTCTCAAAATCAAGCTCAAACTCAATTAAGATTTCCATTTTGAGACTGATTTATTTTTGTGAACAACAACTTCAGATTGTAAAAACATAAACATGTGAACACGCGGCCGAACGTGAATTCTGAAAACCGGTTAACTTTTTACTTGTTGTTCGTACCGAGCAACAACAAATGTGTTATATAAATGTGTTAAACGAAACACAAAATCAAATTTCGTTTAATACTCTAATCAATAGCAATGAGAAAAGACAATAATTAAAACTTTCACTTTCAGTACATAATTTGAGCAAATTAAAAAACAACAACAACAACAAAAGAACAGAGTGAACAACATGAAAAAAATATGCACAAATTATTGATACAGTTCAATCTTGGGATTCTCTTTCTTACTGGCAACTTATCAATATACTTACAAGACGATCAGGCTTCTCTTCGATAATTCTTCCTGTTTTTTTACCACAGTAATGCTTTAATTGTTTCGGACTATCAGGACAAAGATACTTTACTTAACAACTACTTCTGCTCAGTATCCTCAATCGTTGACTCTTAAGTTGAAACTCCAAATTTTGATATTTAATGGTACGAATGCCTCCTTCGTTTTCCCTTATTGTTACAGATACGGACGTAACTGACATACTGGCAAATCTTAAATTGTAATAAAGCGACTGGTGTGATTCTGTTAGGCACCAAAAGCTAAAAGGTGCATGCGATTCTGTAAGCCAGCCACCTACAATCTTATTCAAAATGTCTATAACTACTAATTGCTTGCAGAATCTATGGGAAAAAGCCACAGTTATACTTCTTTTTAAACAAGGAGATCGCAACAAAGTTTCAAATTATAAACACATATCGGTTATATCTAGTGTTGGTCAAGTTTTCGAACATGTTATTTTTTGGAACATATGTATACTTTTGTACATGGAAAGAGCTTTTGTTACAAGTTTCAGTCAGAATTATTCCACCGTGTACCAACTTAATGATATATACACATGCATCATGATTTATGCAATTCCCTGGAACAAAGGCGTATTATTAAGTATTGAGATTTTTTAAACTGCTTAAACAGAATTCAAATATTTTGTTTCTTTTTACACTAAACGTTTTGCTTTTGATGGTTCTTTCCATATTCAGCTGATATGAGAAATGTGGAGTTTAATTACATGTACTTTAATGCGCTTCAGTCCATTTGGAGCCCCTTGTTAGAAATTGAGGTTTACATTATATCGTGCACATTGGGTTTATATATCTTTAAAATCATGTTTAGCCACAATGTTTGCTTGGCAACAACCTTTGTATATTACTGCTTTGAACAATATTGGGATACTTTATGTCAAAGTTCTTTAGTCAGCGTAAAAACAGGTTTTAGCTCTACCGGTCCGAAGGACCAAACGAGGTCACAGATGTGTTTCAAACATCTTTTCTGTGATAAACAATTTCTTAAAACAAAATCTCCGAAACTACAAAACAGAACAGAACCTCGGCACAGATTGTTTTAATCTGGACAGTATTTGTCTGTAAGAAAATATATTCAAAATGACATATAATTTAAACACCTTGATTCAGAAATATACTGTGTATATAATTTACAGCTGATTTAGTGAGCGTAATTGTGTCCATACTTCACATGTGCCAATATCTATTAAAGCGGCATGATGTCAACAAAACGTTGTAGTTTGTTGCCATATTGTTTTTAAGTTTGTTTTAATTTAATACACCACACCGATTAACATCCATCATAAGTTTGCATTTCAGCAGCCATGTACAACTTCGTGTTGAATGAGTTGGCTTAACTTAGTTTTGAAACGCTGTACTCATAATTCATGCTAAAAAACAAAAAAGCGTCATAATATGAACAAAGTAAAAGCTATACAATCAGTTCAGGCATTCATCTAGATCCTCATTCCTCATTCTGGCGGGCTAAATAGACCATAGCAATCCTTAACTATCTATCTATTTTCCCTTATTCATCTATCGGTCTTTTTGTATCTACATTTTTCAATTGTTTTTTATATTTTCTGTAATTCTGTAATTCTGGGCGAAGCATGCTGGGCGAAGCCATACATGGATATTGTTACAAAAATGTAGGAGGAGGGCCGTAACCAATGTTTGTAGAACTTATCACTCGGCCCACGTCACTGTAAACAGACGAAATGAAATATTTTTATACTAAACAGGTTAGTCAAGAAAGTCGTCCATTTGTCAGACCTGATTTATCTTTAACGACTGAGCAATGTATGTAGCTGACCAAATTAGTCACTACACATCTGTCCATATTGCAATATTGTATTATATGTCTACTAAGGTATATCTTTTAGATTTCTAGGGAGCTAAGAATTTATGGCAACCTTGTTCATTTTCAGTTCATGTTGTTAACCCTAATGATATGCCTCAACGCCACTGACCTATCACTTTATATAGTGCAATTGATTTGAATTGATAGCTATACGAAGATCATAGGCGATATGCTTAATTAAGTATTACATTTTAAACACACACACTAATTATCCTTTCGTGATGCCGGTTCATCAAAAAGAATAATATCCAAAGGGTTTTCCCTTGCTAACATAATGCCAACCGTTGAGAGAACAAAAATCCTGAATAGTTCAATGATCAGATAAATACCCAATTACCGTGTTTTCCACTGAGAATGCTTATCGTTGAAACACTAAACCATCCGTTCAGAACAAAGATCAAGTATTCGTGTCCTAATATGGTCATAAATATCTATTCAGCCTTGGTAATGATGTTTTAATGGGAATAACATAACACATAAATGGGTCAACAATATAGGTTCATTAGTTTTTTTTCTTGTGACATGGTAGACGAATATAATTTCAATAATACATTTTAAAATATTACACAAAAATTTATGTTTTCTTATGTGTTTTCAACTTTCGTTAACTTTTTCATAAGACATTTCCCTCTCTCTCTCTCTCTCTCTCTCTCTCTATTTTACTGCTGTATTTACTGCCCAAACGTACTTGATGTGTTAATCTATATTATCAGGAAGATTCTTGCTGATCACACTGTAATCAAGGCTATAACATATAAAGAAAGAACAAATTACCCATACAGTGTAACGGCACACATAACGTTATAATTGACAGGCCATGAGTTACGACTTCCGCTTCGAATACATGGCGTCAACAGTTAGAATTCACACGGGGAGAAGTATGATGTTCCCGTTTGGTTTTAATAATAGTCACCGAATGTTTACCTGTCTTAAGCAAAAAACTTAAATTCAAGGAACCGGGGAGGGAAAAAATGTGTCGCATAAGCCAAATGAAGAGTATGTCCTGGCAAAGATCTGTACATATATCTATTTTGATATCGAAGAAATCTCAAATAAACAATTGCACCTGACAGAACAGAAAGACAGAGATGTTGTCAAAATGAACATACAATGATAACTTCTGCAAGCTGTTGTTCGAAAAATGTAGCCATCTATTGACTATTGTAAAGGGCACTTATACTCAAGCAAAAAACGAGATAGTACTATATCTGTAAAGATAACCAAAGCATTTAACAATATCCAATATAAGAAATCATCGGACGATCAGCTTAATATTATAGTGATTGAAAATATTTGGACCTTGCTAAATCCAAGTACACACACACATACAAACATGTGTAAAGGTAAATAGCATATTGACATACCAAAAGCACCGTCATTGATTGTTTTGTAAGAATATCGACTTTTAATGTATGCTAAAAACATGATTTGAGCCCAAAATTATCAATTTGTCTCAGTTACAGTTTTTAACACACGTTTTGCTGTTGAAGTTATAGACGTGTGTTACACGATAAGGTAATTGACAGAATATAGTAAAGGGTTTAGTTTCTAGCATATGATAAGAATAAAACTAAATATTTCCAGTTTGTCACTAAGATTTTTTCAGTTTGTTTCTCAAATTAATCATGATGCTCAAACAAAATAGCATCTGTCTCCATGGCAACATATTTTAAATATAGGATTATTTTCCTGTTTAAGTTGATAACCCAGATTATCTTTTCAATGCGTTAAGTCAATAGTTATTTGATTCAAGTATAAAAACAACGATAACAAAAAAGATATTAATTGCTCAAACTGTGTAACTTCTATAACCTCGGGACACTTCAGATGTTTCAAGTGAGGAAGCCTTCCAACTGGCTTGCGGTAGGTCGGTGGTTCTACAGGGGTCTTCCGGGGTCTTGCCTTAATCAAAGCCTTCCAGTTGCTCTGCGGTATGTCGATGGTTCTACCCGGGTGCACTCTGTGCCTGAAATAGTGTACAGAGGTCCCCCGGGGTCTTTCTCCATCTGTAATGAGCTGGACGTCGCGATAGGACTGAAATACTGTTAAACTGACGTTATATTCCAAGCAAACAAAGTCTTTCTTACATACACATTAGATAATGTATATCGTTTTATAAATTATAGTCCAGTAGGTTTGCACGTCGATTTGTATGAATATAAATATCGATATTACAAACAAATGTGTAATTAGGCATAGTTAAAACACGGCAAAATTATATAAACCTGTCAACATTGAACAAATTATATCATAAAATCAAAAACAGGCTAACGGTAATCGGATCTCCTCGGCTTATTCCATATGCTAGATCATACTTAGACTGGTTCCGCTGTCGTATAGAATATACGACCGGTATGAGCTAATTCGACCTTGACCTTTATAGAGAAAACAAAAAGGCGGAACTCTGATGATTTTCGATCGAGGTACCTAGAGATATAAGAGTACTGTGGCTCTTGGAGATGACTCTCTGCGTTATTATCGGACTATATCGTATGCAATAAAAGTTCCACGTTGCACCCATATTACCTTAGAGCAAGATATTAATGTTTATATGTTTAATCGCCGATTTTCCTGAATGACAGTTGTATTGAGGGTGTTTATTAATTTACACATACCCATTCCTTCTTCGACGACCAATTTTTCCTAGATTAAGGTGACATTTATGTTGCTCACTTACAAACCTAGGTCAAGCACTACACTATTTATCGTTTTACAAGTCATTCTATTAAATTGGTTGAAAAATAAAATGTGAGCGACCTTTTTGTTACAAAACTGTACAATTTACTACGAAGAAAACGCACTCTTTCGTGTTTCAAACGTCAAATTTTCCTAGATAAAGGTCATTTTTTATGGCTCACTAATAAACTTAATTCAAGCACAAAAAGATGTCTCGTTTGGTATGTCACATAGCGAAACTGATCAAGAAATTAAAAGTGAGCAACCCTGTGGGATAAGGAGCACATGTGAAATATTATATGTACATTCATGCTTCAAGGACAGAATTTGCCTAAAGACGTATAACAAATAAGCTGCTCACTTATAATCTTATATCAAGCACAACTAAATGTCTCGTTTGTTGTTTACTTAGCTTCCCAAAATCCCCACCACAGGACATGGCAGACATCAGTAACATCAGTAACCATAGAAATGGGAGTTGGTGGTTGTTTTGGTCAGTGGAAATAAGATTATGTAAAATATATAAATCAAGGTACTGAAAGCAGCTGACGTTTTCAGATTGGGCACTTGTACCTGTACATGTATCTACTGAACCATATTTTTTCTAGTAAACCCTTTGATTTTGCGAACAAAAGTTTGGCACAATGAATACTTGCGTGGACAAAGTATTTCTAAAGATAAATTTCTGTCTAAGTGTATGTTATGTTTTCAAAATCAACCCGAAATGTATTTGTCTCCATCGCATGAGTTGTCATACTGTTTTGTAGTGTCACGTGGTATTCAACTTAAATGCACTTATGATGATAATGAAAACTATAAATATTGTTACAGCAACATCAAGTATGTTTACATTGCAATTTATATTTAGCATGACACCATTTAAATTTCTTAGTGAAATCAAAGCTATTTAGATCAAAGGGAAACAAATGTAACACTCGTTTTTTTTTGAAAATGTTATAGGCAAGAACGTCCAGAGAGGCCTATTATCAGAATGACTTCTCCTGAAAGGCCTTCTTTAAAAGATAAAGTTATTTGCACTTGAAACATGTTTACTGTTATAGAAAAGTGTTTTTAAACCATTGAACTAATATTTGTTTATATTTTACTTATTGATTAAGTGTCGGGTTAATTAAAATATTAACATTATTCGAACCACGAAAACTTAAAACTAGAATTAAGACATTATATAACTGTACTTATTTTACAACATAAAATGTTGGTACATGTTAATTGTGACTGAGCGTTTCTGAAAGTTTTTTTTATTCTGACATTGAAATGGAATAGTTTATCCTTTCAAGATAGTGAGATTTCGCCATGTACACTTTGCAATCATTTGTTTCTTGTTTGTTATTGAAGATTAGGACAAAAGATATTGATTAAAGGGAAATAACTAAGTAAAATAAAATAACCATCAAACAAAATAAAGGATCAATATCTATCAAGTTTGCCTCTAAAATAACAACCACATTGCATGTTTCCTAAAAGGTCTAACCGATTTGTAAAATCTTTGACTTCGATATTTCTTATAACAATTTGCCTTTTTCGAATTCTTATACACACCCCTCTCTGATTATTTCTTAATAGTTAAAATTTAACGAAAAACAAAACAAACAATATAAAACGTGGAAAAGTCTATGTGAGCTGATAATAAACTTATGAAATAAGATCTTTTGATAAACTTATCTCGCTTAATATCTTTAGTCTATGAGTAGATATATAAACATATAAGGCTTCAGCTCAACAACACAACCCTTTCACAAAAGACCAATTTCTTAATTATTAAGCTCATCTCAGCAGGTATACCGTTTTTATTCAAAGTTCAAAATAACTTTTTGTGATCGGTTTAATCACATGTCAACGTACCATTATTTCTTCCTGCCAAATCAGGGGGTTCTTAGATAAGTCGCTACAGTCTGACCAGTGTGTCAGATCTATTCTATTAGTACCCATCCTCAAAATTATCATTAACTGTCGAAGAATCAAAGATGAAATATTTCATTAAAGACACTAGGTTCTGGTTAATGGCAAACCCACATTTTACGGTAAAGATTCGTGAAACGTGTTGTGCTGCTTACACGGCTGTAAGCAATTAGCTTTGATAAACAAACAAGTACACACCGTTTTTGTTTAAATGAATTTATAATTCAAACATTCGTTCTTCGTTTTCAGTTTTCTTGATATAAGATGGCGCAAAATAAATCTGAATATTAGAAAAAGTACATTTTATGAGATTTGTTCATCGAAATACGACAGTAAAGGCTTGCATTACTTACGGCATGGAGAAACAGGTATGACTGTAAATGTAGCTTGTGAAGTTAATAAACTTAAAATTGCTCAAGACCTAAAGTAGAAATTTCTAGGTCATTTACTTCAATATGAATATAATTTTAATGTGAGTGACATGGCTACTCAATTGATCTAGACGGCTCAGAAGGGTGAA
Organism: Nuttallia obscurata; assembly: GCA_032358795.1. Taxonomy (NCBI): domain Eukaryota; kingdom Metazoa; phylum Mollusca; class Bivalvia; order Cardiida; family Psammobiidae; genus Nuttallia; species Nuttallia obscurata. The sequence goes on along the minus strand of JAULCC010224191.1, from coordinate 3,105 downwards.
CCAGACTATGCCACAGAGCTATGCAGTGAGGAGCCTCTGGGGCCGAGTGGTTATAGTAATTGACTTGCAATCTCTCATCCTCTCACCACTGTGGCTTCGAATCCCGGTCTAGGCACTTCTGAATTTTCAAGTGAGGAAGTCTCCCAGGTGGTTTGCGGTAGGTCGGTGGTTCTATCCGGTTGCGCTCTGTCTGAAATAGTGTACAGAGATCCTCCTGGGTCTTCCACCACCTGCAATGAGCTGGACGTTGCAATATGTCAAAGCGACGATAAACTACAAATAACACTAAAATTAAGCAAAACAAAAGCTATGCAATGAAATGTTAGTGATTGTTAAGAATAAAAATAAACTAATGAGGAGTGTAGGTTTGTCGAGCGGAGGCTGAGAGATATTGCGGCAATATGAGTCAAATTCTGTGGCGAGTGATTCAGATTCTTTTACCACATTTTATTGCATCCTTTTCATAATGGGCATACATTCAAAGGTGAATTATATAGCTCTGCCATATTAACATATTGTGCCCGACCATCAGGTTGTAAGCACACTGGCTTCACAGATACCTATTTATACACCTGGTTTGAGTGAGGCACATGAAAGATTAATTGTATGACAGCCCGGCCGGGATTCGAACCCAGGACCCTTCGATCCTGAGTCCTGCGTCCTACCTCTACACCACAGTCCCCACTAATGAGGATATACAGGTTACTTATGTAATTATACATTTTATATATTTATAAATGTCAAATAATCAAATATACTTATTTTAGCTCAAGTATGCACTTTCAATCTAATCAGTAACAAGGAGAGGAAACTGGGGAAAAGTATGATGGTAGTATATGACTAAACGACCCAGGGCGTAGTGGCGTAGTGGATATTATATCCGCCTGGTGTTTTCAGAAGGCTGCCGGTTCTTTCCTCGAAGGGGCCTTTTTCCAGACCTTCATTTTTTGACACCAAGTACTGGATATGGACGATGTGTCGCATGCAATGACCCGGTCTCTACCTACCTGGTCAAGGCCACAAATTAAGCTTAAAAGTCAATTTGAACACTTAAAAGGCTTGTCTGGGATGTAATGCTTTGATTATTGAAGGATCACAAAGTGACTTTGTACAATTTTTCACTGGCATAAGACCATGTTTCGCATTCAACGACCAGGTCTCTACCTACCTAGGCAAGACCACAGATTGATGTTAAAGGTCAAATTTACGACTAAAAGGGCTTGTCCGGGCTGTTACGTCATTGTTGGTTGAAGGATTTTCAATTTGAACGCTTAAAAGGCTTGTCATGGATGTAACTTCTTTGTTTATTGAAGAATCACAAAGTGACTTGGTACAATTGTTTACTGTCATGAGCCCATGTGTTGCATACAATAACCAGATATCTACCAGCCAGGTCAAGTTCACAAAATGACGTTAAATGTCAAATATATGACTAAAATGCTTGTCCGGGCTGTTACGTCATTGTTTGTTGAAGGATTTTCAATTTGAACGCTTAAATGGCTTTTCTGGGATGTAACTTCTTTGTTTATTGAAGAATCACAAAGTGACTTGGTACAATTGTTTACTGTCATGAGCCCATGTGATGCATACAATAACCAGATATCTACCAGCCAGGTCAAGTTCACAAAATGACGTTAAATATCAAATATATGACTAAAATGCTTGTCCAGGCTGAAACTTTCTTGCTGAATGAAGGGTTTTCAAATAATTTGGCACATTTGTTTACTGTCATGAGCCAACGTGTACCATACAATAACCAAGTCTCTTCCTATCAGGCCAAGGTCACTAGTAACTCTATATTATATTGTCCTATGGTCCTTAACAGAGATGTTGTGTCTGACCAGTAAAAGACACCTCCTGATTTTGAGGACCCTGGTCAAAGGTCATGGCCACAGAAATATTGACCACAAAAAATTTGTCCGACTGAGAAATCAACAACAACTAGACCTACAGTCATAAAACTAGATTTAGAGGTTGACCTTGAACAGTAGAAACCTGCAACATATTTTGAGGACCTTGGGTCAAAGGTCAAGGTAACAGTGACAGTAAACACGAAAAGCTTCTCTGACTGAGAACTCCTCAGTATTTGAACCTATGGTTCTCAAGCTTGACATGAAGGTTTGGACTGACAAGTAGAGAAGCATATTGATTTTGAGGTCATTTGGACAAAGGTTTTGATGTAATTGATTGCAAAAAACTTGGTCCGACTGATAACGCAACAATGCTTTGACCTAATGTCCTCAAATTTAAGTGAGAGGTTGGTTCTGACTGGTAGATAAAGCATGTTGATTAAGAGGTTATTTTGGTCTGTCTGATTACTCTATCATGCCTGGACATCTGGTTCTCAAAACATGACATGAAAGTTGTATCTGACTGGTAGAAGAGGCCTATTGGTTCTGAAGTCATTTGGTCTAAGGTCACAGTGACATTGTAAAGGAAACACTTGTCCGACTGACAATTCAACAATGCCTTGACCTACTGTCCTAAAATTTAATTAAGAGGTTGGGTCTGACTAGTAGAGAGAGCCTGTAGATTTAGGTCATTCAGTCGCGGGTCAAAGTCACAGTGATATTGAAAGTGAAAAGCTTGTCCGACTGATACTTCAATATTGCCTTGTCCAGTGGCCTTAAAACTTAATATGGATGTTGGGTCTGACCAGTAGAAGATTTTTGTGGACCTTGGGTCAAACTTAGTCTTAGTTTATAATGTAATGTTTTAATTATATAGTATAAGTAAACATAACATATCATCTAAATTTATCTGGTCAGCTTAGTTTTGTGGGAAAATAGGTGCAAAATGATATATAAGAACACTTTTATTCAAATATATTTTCTTAAAACGCTAGCTTTAAGCGCAATACCTCTCAGCCCTATGTGGGGCGTGCTAATGTAACACAAGAATTTGGACCACTGCTTAACCCTGGCATATAAAAGGCGACTAATAGAGTTTTAACATGAATCTGGAGTTTATACATCTCTGGGGTCCGTTTCATTAACATTCCTAGGAGCGATAACTTAGGAGCGATCCAAGGAGTGTCCTAGGAGCGCTCTTAGGTGCGTTTCATTATTAATTCCTAGGAGCGATATCGCTCCTAGGAGCTACTCT
>JAULCC010223525.1:0-12698 GCA_032358795.1 Nuttallia obscurata | reverse complement strand
GAATGCTTCTTTTGAATTGGCTTATTCACTAAAAAAGTGATGACTCAATAATAGGGAATTAAATTGATGAAAATGTCGATAGAAAGGGTCAATATACACACACCATTAATAAGTAAGAATTACACCATAAAGAAAAAAAAACAATATTGATTTGTAAGGGTGTAAAGTACGACATATATACCAGACATTACTATCATATCTTTTTTTTTTCACCAAATTATCAACGGGCTAAAATATTCATTAAAGCTGATATTACAATTATAATATCACATTTTGTTCACCAAATTATTAAAGGGCTAAACAAGTTATTTAAGCTAAACTTTTTTTAAAAGTGGGCACACAGTTCATTCTTAATATTAACCTTGTATCAGTCCCATGATATATGACGAAAATCATACAGTCAATATATGTCAGTGACAGCCGATTTAAGCTAATAATATATGTCTTCATTTATGTGTCTTGTTACTAATTAGCTTTATTTATGATTTCATTGCGCAGAATTCTCATGAGGATTTGGGTCTCAGATTATTTCCTTTGCTCTGTCATTTGATTGTTTGGAAAAACAACCCCTTAATAATATTTGTTTTGATTTCGCCATGTTTCCGGAATTGTGGAAGAGTAATCTCCCTTTTGGATACAATATAACGCGGGCTACATCTGTAACAATATTATCCGGGCTTTAAGCAACATTGCTGCCGTTTCTTGTCGATGCTTAAGCGGCGAAAGCTTGCCTTATCAATCTGAACAGGCATAATGTTTGTCGTCTAAATTCTATCTTATACAATCAAAATCATTACAAAGTCAATGTGGTATGCATTAAAAGCCTGACAGAAGTGTAATCCCGTATTTCTTTACGTATCCTGTACGTCTTGTTTTTAAAAAATATCTGTATCCTGGGTAAATATTTACGTAATTTACGCAGGTACGCAGCCTATCTGGAGCACTGTATAGAGAACCAAAGTCATCCTTAGATCCCTCAAAAACCTAGATAAATTATTACCTAGCATTGCATCTACAAGGAAATACAAAAACAGTAAAATTATACTAGGAGGTGTCTTCAATCTTGGAGACATCGCCTGGGCAATTTGCAGTGCATTATCTGATGCCTGTGGCAAGAGCCACTGTGATAAACTATGTGATATTCTAAATGAGCATGGACTTCAACAAATGAAAGACAGGCAACAAGACAGGAAAGATTACAAGATCTCTATAACATCTGTTCTGGTCCTGTATATGACTGGTTTTGGACCAGTCCGTTGTAGATCAGGCCTTTTCGGAAGTGGGCCGTTTTGGTATCGTCGGTATGGACCCTACATTCCACTCTACCCCCCCCCCCCCTTTCGGTTACTTTTTCGTCGAAGTAAACACGTACAACACTTGGTTAAATTAACTCAATTTCCAATACAATTTAATCAAATGTGCTATTCAAAGAGGCTCATTTTAGTGAACCAAAATATCTCGAATATTTCTGAAGCTATTACTCATTGCTTAAACTTGTGGACTTTCTGGTTACGCGTCATTGCTAAATTTAATGTGATGAAATTCAGGATAACAACTACCTCTTCCGGCCAGACAATCATTCCACGTCCATGTTCTATAGTCTGCGGTGTAAACTTTCTGTCTTCGTTAGGCGGTTTGGCTACATCTTCGTAATTCAGGCTATCTGGTTTTCCAGGAAGTTGATAGTAGGTTTCGCGGAAAGTTTGACACACTGGTTTTCCGCGTGCCCTGCCTTTTCCAAGTAAAGCCACAACTGGACGCGGGTACCAGATATGTTGTAGTAATGATTAGTTTCTGTTCAAAAGCGCTGTAAAGTCACAGTAGAAAACATGCGATTTTGTAGACGATTTTGTAGACCACCGGGACTGGAATTCATAAAGCTCTTTAGGAGAAAATTAAAGTCCTTATATACATGAGTTCCGAAATAATGGAATAATTTAAAAAATGATATAGAAATTTATTTAATGTTATAATCGTAAATTTAGGTAAGACAAACTTATATAGAAAAACTGCTTAGATCTATTATCTTGTCGAATAATCATGGCAGATTTTTTTCCCTCAAAGAGTCCTTAAGTTAAAAAGTCCCTAAGAAGCTTTATTTATACAAGCCCAGTCCAGGGATTTAAGACACACAGGTTTTGCATTGCACACATTATACATCTGTGTCTGCACAGTTTTTAGTTCAAAATCATTTCCCTCTTCCGTTATCGAAAGTTTATTCAATCACAAGTTGCAACAAAAATCATGTGCGTTTGTTTAGCCTTATTAGGAAAAGGTGAGATATTTGTGATACAGGCTTCTTTATTAAGGGAGATAATTAGGAAATATTAACTTTCTCAGTTCCCTCCTTTAGCAATTCAGTTGTCTCCCTTTCAATAACGTTCATACCTTGGTGTCACAGTGTATTGAAACCTATAGGGGTGAGTTGTGTGGGCAGGGGTGGCCAGATAGTTCAATAAGGAGAGCGTCAGTACAGAAAAGTTCAAGCCCTTGTGTCGGCTGCATCTTTTCTTACCTGGTAACATATGGAGCCTAAGGTGGGACTGTGACTGATTTACCTCCTCTTACGAGAATCTCAGACATACAAGAAATTCAGGGATCTAGATCCAAACTGTTTGCTAAGGCAGTCATTATTTGGTTTCCACACATGAAGCGCTAGCCAATCAATCTAGAGGTCACAGGTTATGCTAAAGCCTCACTGACAATTCTGAGGGCATGGTCATATTATATAACAATTATATAACATTTATATAACATACCACATTTATATGGCACTCATTTCTATATTGTGCATAGGTTCAAAGGTGCTTTACATGAAATTATTACCCTAATCATCAGAGGCTGTTCAACAATGCGAGCACTCGATTCTGGACATTAGGTCGCTAACTCAGCCTTGTTGAACGATTGTTGGCAATCTGCACACACTCTCTATCAATTCAAGATGGAGGCTTCCATTGATACCTTTAGTGACATTTTAAAACATATCCTTTTTGGCAAGTTATCTGATGCAATAGACTTTTATTAGTATGATCCATTATCAGAAATTGTATCAAAATGTGCCACAGAGCCACATGCCTGTTAACGGCACTTAAGATACATTTTCAGTGTCAAATTAACCAAGTACTTTAGGGCTGCCATCTTCTAAACTACCAACAATACCCTTGTCAGAGGGTAAACACCTTTTTCGGGTGCTCAATGATCACACTCGTTCAGAAGCGAGTTGCTCAGTGAGTGCTCGAGTGCTGGTGTTGTTGAACACTCCTTAAGTTATAAGATGGCTCAGATTGAAGTTACAGCACATTGGTTTACACCTTCACAGGTACCCATCTATTCACTTGGGTTTGGGATCAATTTTGTCCCCAGAAAAATCTGACGGCCCAGGCTGGATTTGAACCCAGGACCCTTTGATACTGAGTCTTACCACTAGACCATTGTACCCACCAGTACAAGTAATAGCACCTGCTGAGCTCAAGTGGTAGAGCGTCTGCTTCTGGTGCGGGAGGCCGCAGGTTTGATCCCAAGCCCAGTCAAACCAATGACTTTAACAAATTGATAGTAATGGCTTTCCTTCTGTGGCGTTCAGGATTAAGGGTTAGAATTATGACTGGTCTGTCAATGTCAGGCTATTTAAAGTGACCTGCTGGGTTCAGCCACTATTTGTATCAGTGCTATACACTGGGCACGTAAAAGAACCATAGAGCTCTACAGAAGAGTTCTGTGTATCTGCTTTCCTCTCTCTGGGAATATGCAAAAAACGCTCCAGAGTGATTGCTGCATAATAAAGATTTGTTTGTTTCTTTTGGAATTTAACGTCGCTTTAACAGTAATTCAGTCATATCGCGACTTCCAGCTCATTACAGGTGGAGGTAGACCCCGGGGAACCTCTGTACACTATTTCAGGCACAGAGTGCACCCGGGTAGAGCCACTGACCTACCGCAAGCCAACTGGAAGGCTTCCCCACTTGAAAAATCCGAAGTGCCCAGACTGGGATTGGAACCCACAGCGGTGAGGGGCTGAGAGATTGCAAGTCAACGACTATAACCACTCAGCCACGGAGGCCCCCTCATAATACAGAAGTACATTAGTCGCCAGTGCTGTTTCAAGTAATAAAGTTGTCAGATTTTTGCTGAGATACCGATAATATTAAGCCAGATAATTACATTATAGCCTGATTCAATGACATCATTGTGTTCGTTTGTTGGCAGAATATGACATCATGCAAGTTAAACCAAAAGAGGTATTGGGAAATGCATCTCCATATTCTTCTTTAATTGCCGATGATAGCTCTGACCGGTAATGAATTTGTTACACCAATGTCTTGGGATGCTCTCAGGAAATGCAGCATCCACAGTGACACTGGTCATATTATCATGTATCACCTCACAAGACTCAATGTAACTCATAATTGTTCTCTAAGCTATTATATGAACAGTCAATATTCAGAGGGTGATATGCAAAATTATTGACCAGAATCATCTACTATACATTGTAAAGAGAAACTTGCACATTAAGTATAATAATAACAAATATGGTATTGATTTTAGACAACAAATAACCATATCACTCAAAGGCAGCAAATTTGGGATAAGTCACGGGCTATAATACAAACAATCCTTAGGTGATTTGCTTTGTTATTGATCTTGAAGCAGGCACTATGCCCACAAACCATGTTCACCAAAGTTGGTGAAGATTTCATGAAACTGGTTTACTGTAAAAGTGGATATGTGGACGCCGCTCACCTGCCACAGGTGCTTATATGATACATTTGTTTTTATAACGGCATAAAAAAAAGCATGATCAGATTGATACTTAACATGAAGCATTTTTAGTTTATAATTGGGCCTAGAAAAATAAATTTAGATAAATGTTTAGCAGATGGCATAAATGTCAGAGTTTTTATCTTTAAATTTTACAGGATTTTGTTATGAAAGGGAGAAAATGAAAACTCATATCCTTAAAAGTAACTATAGGGAAGAAAAGACAAGAACTTGGCTAATGCCATAAAAAAAAAAACAGGTCTACACTGACTTGTCTAACCTAAGCAACAGTGACCTTTACCTGTAAGTAACATGAGTATTCTGTGCAACACATCACCATCATGTGATGATAATTTGTGTTTGATGCGAATCACAATAGGAACATTAGTTTAATAACCTGGAATCTTAACAAAGGAACTTAGTTTAAATGCCAAAAATGCTTTTATTTTTAGTGCAGAAGCATTTCATGTTGAACGAAAGTTGCTTAACAGTATAACCTTGAAACAAGTCAAGAGATGTCATCGATTCTCACATTTTGAAAATATTTATATAGCTTACATGTGAACTTCACACTGCAATGAAAATCAATTAAATCTTTTGTTAAGGGATATTTAGATTGATTAATTGATTGAGTTGGGTTTATGGCACCGCAACACTGTATAGGTTATATGGCACCATTCAGGAAAAAAACTTGTTGGATCCACATCTTATTTACATCGAGATAAAAATATGGGGTATGGATCCAACAACTTAATACCTGCTGGAGAATCAGAGATGCAGAAAACTCCAGATTCACAATCAAACCCTGTTAGTCGCCTCTTACGATCATGCCAGGGTTAAGCAGTGGTCCAAATTTTTGTGCTACATTTGCACGCCCCAGGCCTACATGGGGGGAGGGGGGATATTTAGAGGTCTTATAAAAAATCTCCTTGTAAACAGGAATACAAAGTAATTGTCTATTAAACTAAGGATTAATAGATGGTCAAATGTGATACCTAAATATGGGCTTGTGAATGACAACAATATATCATGTACAGGCAAGGTTTTATTTCATTTTTATAATTGTATTTTCATGGTATTTCTGAACAGACAATAATCACTTACATCAACAAAACTCTTTGTGCATCATTGAAACCATGTTTTTGTTTGTTTTTGCTATACTGGAACAAATGCACACACGTGTACACCCCTAAAATACCGGTATATAACACTCCTTCTGACATGGGTCATCACTGTTTGCAAATCAGTTCATGAAATATTTAGACAAGCTCATTTGCAAACAGGTTTAAACCTTATGGAACTACTGATAATATAACTGATTATTCACTGCCAATCCCAATTTACTCACACCAAATACGGGTACATCAATATATCTCGGGGCTGTTTCAGAGAATAATAATTAGATGTAGGGTGGGGTAGACAGTGAACTTTTACTTTAAATAAATATGAACATTTAATAAAATAAAAGCACTAATAGATATCATAGGGTTTGTTCCAGGGGAAAACCAAACACCGGTTAACTTTCAAATAGTTCATCAATATCTTTTTAATAGAGATAAAAACTGCAGTTTGGCAATACCAAAATTTCCATTACAATATCAATGTGCTGTATCAATCATGAATAATTTTGCATTAGTTAATTACTTTTAAAATGTTAAAAAGCCCAAAATACATAAGTAAAATAATTTGCAGTCAAATTATTCACTCTACAACAACTATACCATGTCGACATGATCAGCATGAAGGATACCATGTCTAAAACATGTGAGGCCGAGAAGATCTACTAGTTTATATATTATTACTTACACAAACACATCTGGTCTAGTTATTTCAGCACAAAAAAACATGACAAACATCTTTTTACACACATGAAAAATAAACTTTCTTCAAAGGTTTTTATTCCGACAGGTAAAAGCAAAGCAGAGACAGACAGACAGACTGATAGAGAAAGAGATGGAAAACTGAGTGAAAGAAAGCTTGAAGAAATATAGAGATGTTGTAAGCATTTGTGGTAGATGCATCTTAGTATTCTTACTCAATTTGTCAAAACAAATAAAACATACACACTTTCTCATGACTTCCTTTTGTTCCCTGATACAATCCAAGCAAGTAATACAGGTATACCTATATGCCAACATAATGACACTAGTTCTACACATAAATTTCGCTTCTACCAAAAAATTACATTTTAATGCAATGCAGCAAATAGATTTAATTGCATCAAAGTTCACAACTTGTCTACATCACCCATATCAAACCCAGTCCACTTTCTTTCCATGTACATCCTATCTGTAATAGGCCATGTATTTCACACTGACCAGGTTGCAGAGGTTTCTTTGCTGATAGGTAATGCTATATTTTTCCTCAGCAAAGCATATACACTTTATTCACTAGCAATATTACTAACAAGCCTTAGCAGTCAGCTTGTCTCATGAGCCCGGAGGGTTATGGGATTTTGTGTTCGGATACTGGGAACCCGGAACTGAGGATTTATAGTCCTGTAGGTTCAGACAACTAGCTAGTGGAGCTCGAACTTGCTTCATGGTCACAGGGCCCTCTGGACGTTGTACTAGCATCTTGGGCTTCAGGTTAGGTACCTTAGGGTGGTCCACCTTGCTAATGTTAGCTGGTTTATGGCCCTGAAATATAAAATATAGAAAAATATTGAAACCGAAGCTTAAAAACTTCAGAAGTGCCAAGATTGATTACCATATTTTTTATCTTGACATCTAAATTTGACACAGCATTAAAGCTTATAATATATGAAACTAGATTACTGCTAAATACTGGAAACAATCCATTTAAAGCTTGGGACCATCTAAAAACTAATTTTACAACCAAAATGATTAGGCAGGGCAAAACAAATTAGAAATATATGAATCGCTGTCTTTGCACTTCATACATGTGAAATCTGTTACTACAGTAACACCAATAAAGTTATACATAAGTATCTGGTAGGAGAGATATTGCCAAGCTGTATGGTAGGAAGGGAATGAATTTATTAACTAGAGGCAGGCTATGTAATTTAAAGCTGTTAATTTCCATCTTCATCTAAAAGAGAACTAAGGGGATCTATTTTTGTTAAGCTAGTTGTTGTTGATTAGATTAAAACACAGAGTGAATTTTGTTTTTACAGCATCACAACACAGATACAGATTAAAGTGTTCCATAATGGTTATAAATTCTGCAATTCTCAATTCCACACCTCAACTCCTTCGAAATGTAAAGTATAAGTATGAAGTATGAATTCAGTAAATTTCTAATTGCTAGAGAAATTGAGCTCTATGCACTAAGCCCCTATCAGTCGCCTCTTACATTCAGGCCAGAGGTAGCAGTGTCCATCACCAGGAATACCCCAGAGGCATCCAGGGCTGTGTAAATTTAAAAACAGTAGCCACATCAAAAAACAAGCTGGTAGGTGAACATTTTCATAAACTTTCATTTTGCTTGAATATGAATGTTGGTCATTAACAGTTTATATTTAAGCTGGACAGTCACATACAAACATCATGACAAAAATGTGGAGACAACAATTCAAAATGTAATAAGTCATACTTATCTCTAGATCACAACAAATTATCATTCAAGCATCAATGTGGTAAAAGTTAGTCTGTGTTTTTGAAACTACATGCTTTATTTCTATCATCAAGATTTGTTAAAAGTTACTATTTTTATATGCACATTTTCATTGTTGTTCAGCTTATGCCCATGTTAGTTTAAATTTATCTATTTCAGCTTGATTTTGTTGAACACTGTTAAGTCTGTTTCCTGAATAGTACCAGTACCAGATGTCAAATGAAGGTCAGGTAAAAAAAAACCTTCTGGGCCCTAAACCCGAAACCTTTTGAGAGCAAGGCAGACACTATATCCACAACACCCTTAATTGACAAGGAATGCAGACAATAAAATGTCTGTTATTTTCCGACATTTTTGTTATATACATAAGCTTATGACTGAAATAACCAACATCACAAAACCTAGTGATCTCTTCTTTGGCTGTCATATTCTCACCTGGAATCAGCTATTAGTTAAATGATATCAACAAAGACTCAAGAGTTTATCCATAATTTGGTAGCCATATGATTCCTCTTCATGCATGCAAGTTTCCAAATCGTTTTGATAGTGAAAAAATGATTGAAATTTAATTATATATAAACAATATTTAGTGAAAACTGTATGAATTAGTTAATAAAGGTCATGGTATGCATGTATATCAAAAGCACTTTGACAAAATTGCACTGCAAATCTACTAGCTGACGATTTATGTGTTAAAGTATATTCATATACATACATTGTCTAATCTTCCTTTGACCTCAACTCCAGGTGAATTCTACAAGAGAAAATGTCCTGTTACACTATTGTGACTGATTATTTTCATTTTCACAACCACATGATTATATAACAAAATGAATCTCCAGATTGACAATGACATATCGCTAGATCAGTACAATGCAGTAACTGTTGTTTGTTTCTTTAACATATACTAGATGTATCTGTGATACACTGAACCCTCTAGTTAAACAGAAATCTTGGCATTAAGCTAACGTGATTAAGATAAAACGTGTTTCTCTTTTCTTTTTTCCCCCTCTTTTTTCTATATTTTATTGTCTAGATCATTATCTGAGATATTGATCAAGTCTAAAATTATCAACATTTAGTTAGGATCATGAATACTCTAGAGCACAAATAATGACAGTAAATTTCAAGTTTGTTGAAAACACTATGAGATTATATGCTTAAAACAATTAATGGATATCGTCCTGTCTCCGTGTAGATTGAAAATTTCCATACCTGGTCTGATTCTATGGTTTTCTGGATGAGATTTCTGATGCCACCTGGAGACAATGATGACGTGTCTGCCAGAAGAGATATGAGTGCTTCCACCTTTTTGTTATTGAATGCTTTTTTGCCTTCATCAGCTGGAGAGACTTTTTTCTCTACAATGAAGAGAACGAAGGAGTTATAAACAAAATGTGTGAGAAATTATCAAAAGGAAGGAACCTTTTTTTGCATGTTACCACCGCAGTCATGAAAAGCCATTGTCAAAATTTCAAAGACAGTACAATAAATTGAAAATACTGGCTACCACTGATCTGAATAGTCTTTCACCAGACTTTACAACTTAACAATCTTGTAATCCATTAATTCCAAAAATGTGATCAACCTTGCTAGATTTTGGATCAAATTTGAAAGATATGTGATATTGTTTGTTTGTGGAATTTTCAAACAGGCATTAGCAATGTGTACAATTGAAAAGCTATTTTTGAGTCTTTTCTACCTTTTTACCCATTAGGTACTTAAAATGAGGCAAAAAACTAATTAACTGCATAGGAAGGAACTAAAATAATGTCACTTTAAAAAGACTTTCACTAGTAGTAGTAGTAGTCTTAGCTGCCTATTTGGTTTCATTAGGAACATAGTATTGCATCCTTGGCCTAAGTGGTCCATTTTATCAGTCAACTTTTTTTTTTTAAAAACTATACAGGTGTTCATTTCTGTTACCTGTTGAAAAAATATTTCCAGTGTAATTTTATATTTAAAGCTGTTATCAAGAATAGCACATACTCAAAGAAAAAAAAATGATGAAAACCATAAAGAAATAACAAAGTTTCAGCCAAAATTAATTTTTCATGACTATAGATTGTAAGACTAACAAAGTTAACATTTAAATTTAAATCAACATTGTGCCATAGTGAACCGTACCTTCTTTATCTCCCCGGAGATAAGCATGAGATAACAGTTCATCTATAGATGGTCGAGACTTTGGATCCCTGTTCAAACACCGCTGAAATAGAAATGAGCAATTTTAGGTTTGTTAAATTAATCTTGTTTGATGGAGCCTATAATATAATAATCAGTCACAATAAGCTAAACTTTTTAGAGTTTCATCTAATGTTTTACTGCCGCATATTCAACCATAAAACATGTCATCCAGCTTAAAGATTTTAAAACTATGGAGTTCAATAATAATTGAAAAACGAAGTATCGATAAAAATCAATAAGAAATAAACTGCCAACAAATAACCTTCAGCATAGCATTAACTACAACAGCAATACTTAATAATGGTATACTTATGTAATGTTTGATAAAAAAAAAAATCACTTTTTTCAGACCAGTTATTCTTAATGACCAATGGCTGCAGTGCAATACAAATGTGAGCTTTGTTCTCATACAACCATAGCAGATATTTATCAAACTGAGCTTCAAGAAACTAAAAGTAACTGACATTATCAGAGTTTAACATTAACTTTTATTTCAGATTTTCAAATCAGACTTCAAGACAAAACTCATTATTTCAACAAATATCTTTCTACTATTTGTTTTAATTCTCTAAGTGGTTCCCTCTCTCTTTATGTCTATCTCACACTTTGGCTTTCTAACTCCATCTCACTTTCTCTCCCACCCCCACCACCTTTCTCCTCTTTAATCACCACACTCTCTCCTCCTCCCCCTAAGTACCAATATATACTCTACCTTTATCACATCCAGCAGGTGTTTGTTGGACAAGTCAGGAAACTCTATGGAGTAGTCTGCATTCATGATTGCCTGTAGTTTGTAATAGTCATTTCGGATGTGTTGGAATGGAGTCCGTCCGTACACCATATTGTAAAGGATACAGCCCAGAGACCAAACATCACTCTTGACACCAATCTGTTAAAACAAACTCAGCTTAGCCAATGTTGATAATTGGTTACTTTAATATAACAAGCTTAAGGCTGTCAAGGCCATTTCATCTGTCTCAGTCATTAGCTGCTTATCATTCTGTCCCTTTAGAAATTATTTCTTTAATACAATATCAAAGACTTTTCCTAAATTGGTAATGTTTAGCTCAAAAGTCATCTTAAATCTGAAAAGAAAGGCCTGACTAATTCCCATAACAAAAAGAAATATACAGCCAATGCCATGACACCAATAGTTCATAACCTAATTTTGAAATAGGCCATGCCATGACCCCAGGTGTTCATATCCTAATTTTGAAATAGGCAATGCCATGACACCAGTTGTTCATAACCTATTTTTGAAATGAGCAATGCCATGACACCAGGTGTTCATAACCTAATTTTGAAAAAGGCAATGCCATGACACCAGGTGTTCATATCCTAATTTTGAAATAGGCAATGCCATGACACCAGATGTTCATAACCTAATTTTGAAATAGGCAATGCCATGACACCAGGTGTTCATATCCTAATTTTGAAATAGGCAATGCCATGACACCAGCAATGCAATGACAGCAGTAAGTCATAACCTATTTTTAAAATAAGCAATGCAATGACAGCAGTAAGTCATAACCTAATTTTGAAATAGGCAATGCCATGACACCAGGTGTTCATAAACTAATTTTGAAATAGGCAATGCCATGACACCAGGTGTTCATAACTTAATTTTGAAATAGGCAATGCCATGACAGCAGTTAGTCATAACCTAATTTTGAAATAAGCAATGCAATGACACCAGGTGTTCATATCCTAATTTTGAAATGAGCAATGCCATGACACCAGGTGTTCATAAACTAATTTTGAAATAGGCAATGCCATGACAGCAGTAAGTCATAACCTAATTTTGAAATAAGCAATGCAATGACACGTGGTGTTCATATCCTAATTTTGAAATAGGCAATGTCATGACACCAGGTGTTCATATCCTTATTTTGAAAAAGGCAATGCCATGACACCAGATGTTCATAACCTAATTTTAAAATAGGCAATGCCATGACACCAGATGTTCATTACCTAATTTTGAAATAGGCAATGCCATGACAGCAGTAAGTCATAACCTAATTTTGAAATAAGCAATGCAATGACACCAGGTTGTTCATATCCTAATTTTGAAAAAGGCAATGCCATGACACCAGATGTTCATAACCTAATTTTGAAATAGGCAATGCCATGACACCAGATGTTAATAACCTTATTTTGAAATAGGCAATGCCATGAAA
>JAULCC010223303.1:2418-12698 GCA_032358795.1 Nuttallia obscurata | reverse complement strand
GTGTCAAACAGCTTGGATCCTGATTAGACGCCGAGTTACTCGGCGTCTAATCTGGGTCCAAGTTGTTTGCAAATTCTATCACGGTCGCCCTTAGCAGGCTAAAGGTTAATATCAAATTACATTACTCTCGTTTATGAAATGTTATTAAGCTCGCCAAATGCTAGCTTAATAACATTTTCCTGAACTCGTTATATAAGGTTGATACCATGCGAAATATGAACTTGTGTATTTCATTCAAAATTTACGTAGATGTGTACATAATGGTTAATAGCTCAGAATAAGTTATTTGTGAATTCATCTCTGATACTTAGCAAAATCATCAAGGTTGAATTTTGCATTATATAATTATGTCGAACTGCGTGGTATTTATGGATAATCTGACCATAAACTTAAGGCTTTCCCCAGATGACGTCATTTTCATTAGCATTATTATACAAGTAGTATGTAACGTAGACGGTGTCGTACAGACAGAAGATTTGATCCTTGTGAAAGTGTGATGTTTTCTATTAGGTAGAAAGTGCAAGTATCTGTCCATTCCTGAGAAATAATGGAGACAAAGCCCCGAAGGGGCCGAGTCTTCATTATTTCTCGGGAATGGACAGTTACGAGGACTTTCTCCAACTTAAAATACACCAATCATATCATATATTATTATTGTCATATAAATGTGAAGTTGTTTTAAAAAGTAATGATGAAATAATTAATACAAAATAATGGAGACCTACTGTAAATGAACACTTCATTCCTGACAAATAATGGAGAGTAAATGAATATGTTTTTACAATAGGTGTATTTTAAGGTGTGATTCTAATACCACATTGACAGAGGACCTTACATTTATTGTCATTCAGTGCCAATATTTATAATAGGAGTTTTAATTTTTTTAACATATCAGGCATGGCGAGCATAACACTTTCTTGGTCACGTTAAGTACAGTACGGTATCAAATGACAATCAATGCAAGCTTCCTTTTATCATATGTCACAACACCATGAAATGAATAGCTCAGCCAATCAAAATCGTGTAAGATTGTTTTAAACAAATGTATTACTCAAAAGTAATACATTGTTTTATGAAAACTTACTCCAGTACAAGGGGATTTCCTTAAAACTTTCTCGTTTTAAAAGAGTGTCAAAAGTATGCAACTCCGTTGTATGTATACTCATTTGGACGGATTTTATGGTAACGATTCAGCATGCCCAATCGACAACGAGTGCAGATGGAACAGTCACTTGTAAATGCGGAAAGGTTTGCAAAAGTCAGCGAGGCCTTTGCATAAATCAAGGGAAGTCTGGCTGCCAACGCGTGAAGTCACAAGGACAGCTTTTAGCCGGTCTGGTAAGTGTGACGCGGGAGAACCCAAGTCGGGATGATACCCACAGTACTGAGGATATTTTTGTCCAGGAGACTGCACAGGGTGTAAGCCAAGATCCTGGGGTGGAGTGCGACCCCATCCTTGAGCTACTGCAGACTCAAGGAGAAAGCAACCTAGAAGCAGATCGAGAGTCAGGCTCAGATAGACCACGCCAAGACGCTGCCACGAGACACCGAAAACAGAGGCTCAAGTGTCCTAAGACATCTGACAAGACAGCATGGAAGCAACTGGACGAGGATCTAGACATCATCCTTGAAACCTCTTTGTAAGGACCTGTGGACCGGAAATTGAGCACCTTAACAACCTTGATCTACTCTGTTGGGAAGGAGAGGTTTGGAAAACAAGAGGGGGTAGTTAGAAATGAGGCTGCAAGATCGAACACACGGCAAATCCGCAATCTGAGCCTGCGACAAGATCTTAGACAGCTGAGAAGGAGATTCAGCAACAGCTCCCGTATTGAACAGATTGGGCTTGCCCAGCTCTGGGATACAGTACGGTCACACCTGACCTCACTGCAGAAAGCCGAGAATATGAGAAGGAAGACGCGGGAAAGGGCAAGAAAAAGAGCAATATTTACAGCTAACCCCTACAAGTTCGCAAGATCCGTGCTCGACAACGAAAGGTCAGGAGTGCTGGAAATACCACTTGAGAGGTTGACAGATACCTACATGAAACACACTCTGATCCCAATAGAGAGGACAACCTAGGGGACTGGGACCGAATATACCCAACCGACTCACCACAGAAGGAGCTTGTGGTAACAGAACCGAACCTTAATGAGGTAAAGGAGGTCATAAGAAAGGCAAGATCTGGGTCATCATCTGGACCAAACGCCATCCCGTACAAAGTGTATAAGATGTGTCCCCTACTTCTCAAGAGGTTATGGAAGCCCCTGAAAGTTGTCTGGAGAAAGGGTGATGACCCAGAAGCTTGGAAGGAGGCAAATGGAATTTCTACACCAAAGGAACACAATTCCAAGACAACCAACCAGTTCCGAACGATCTCGTTGCTCAATGTCGAGGGGAAATATTCTTTGCCATCCTTGCAAGAAGACTGACATCATTCCTGACAGACAATTGATATATAGACACTTCTGTCCAGAAAGGAGATGTTCCTGGTTTCTCTGGCTGTGTAGAGCCTTTAAGCGCCATCTCACAGCTGATCCATGAAGCAAGTGCTGGCAAAAAGGATAATACAGCAGTTTGGATTGACCTTGAAAACGCATATGGATCCATACCACACCAACTCATCTACACAGCCCTCCAACATTACCATGCTGCTGATCACATCCAGAAAATCATCACTAGCTACCTGGATTGAACCAAGCTCAGGTCTCTGTGGGTGATCAGCTGAACAGTTGGCAGAAGTTGGAGAAAGGAATAGTCACAGGATGCACAGTTTCTGTGGTACTCTTCATAATGGGTGGTGAATCTACTAATCAACGCTGCCCGACGAGAGACTCGTGGACCAAAGACAGAATCTCTCAATTAGAAGAGGCTTCATGGATGACCTCACCTTAACAACAACATATCCAAACTAGATGGATGTTGAAAGCCCTGACAAATGTTGCTTCATGGGCAAGGATGAAGTTTAAAGCAGTCAAATCCAGATCTCTCGTCATCCAGAAGGGCCAGACAACAGAAACAGGTTGAAGCTCCACGTGCAGGAGGAGGAGATCCCATCCACTGTGAAGTGCCCAATAAAGTTCTTTGGCAAATGTTTCGATGCCAGTCTACATGACCGTGACAACGTCAGATGACTTGAATACCAGGTAAAGGATGGTTTCAAGAATATTGACAGCTGTGGACTACCTGGAAAGTTCAAAGCTTGGCTCTACCAGAACGCCTTACTCCCAAGGCTGATCTAGCCATTGATGCTCTATGAGGTAGCGTGCACAACAACTGAAGCCCTAGAAAGAACCACCAGTCGACATCTCAGCAACAAACTCCAACTACTACTTCTGCACTGGTAGAGGAGTTTAAGGCAGCCAAGACAAGACTGGTGGTAACTCTAAGAGATTCTCCGAACGAACTCATCAGAGAGGCAGGAATAACCACACGCACAGGCAGAAAATGGTCAGCAAGGAGTCTGTGAGCCAAGCAAAGAACACACTCAAGCACAAAGACATTGTTGGAGTGACTGCTGTGGGACAGCAGGGTATTGGTGCCACCAAAACAACATTGTGGAGCCAGTCAGTCCAGAAAGAGAGGAGAGCCATGATACAATCAGAAATAAGGAGGACAGAAGAACACGCTAGACAAGCAAGATCGGTTGAAATGGGAGTGCAAGGAGCATGGACCACGCGGAATACAATAGACAGGAAGTTGACCTGGAGTGACATCTGGAAGTATGAGCCACTGAGGCTTTCCTTTCTCCTGAGGTCTGTCTATGACCTCCTTTCATCCCCAGCAAGCCTTTGTCGATGGGAACTCACAGATGATCCCAAATGTAGTCTCTGTGACAAACCAGGCACACTTGAGCATGTCCTGTCATCTTGCTCCATAGCACTGACACAAGGAAAGTACATGAGTCCGTCTTCAGAGAGTTGACTGACTGGCTAGAGACAGAAAGAAAGAAAGATAGAGAAGGTTACTCCCGCCATGGGCACATTGCCTTTGTAAAGTCGGGTGAAACAAGGATAAAGCACACCACACAGCAGGCATTTATTCTAGATGGCACAACTGATTGGAATATGGAGGTGGACCTTGGAAAGAGACTTGTCTTTCCAGACATGGTCCAAAAATCCTTGAAACCAGACATTGTACTGTGGTCCAAGACAGGGAAAAAGCTCATTGTCATAGAGGTGACAGTACCATGGTAGACAGGATGTGAGGAGGCCTACGAGAGGAAGAAGGCATATTGCACAGAGCTGCTAGACCTCTGCAAGCAAAGAGGTTGCACACCTGGCCATTCCCCGTAGAAGTTGACACAAGAGGTTTCTTTGCACAGTCTGTTTGCTGACTGATGGCAGCAGTCGGATCTTCTGACAGCAATAAAAGGAAGGCTATCCAAAGACTCAGTCAAGCTGCTGAACGCTCGTCGAGCTGGCTATGGCTGAGACGAGACGAGAAGAGCTGGCAGCAATCAACCAACACACAGTGATTGTTCACCACTGTGGGCCCACCCAATGAGAGTTTACTTGGAATTAAAGGGCCGAAACACTCAATGATGGCGGCTTCCAAGCTGATGATGTTGGTTGAGGAGCAGTCTTTTGACTGTATTATATAAATAAACATACAAACATGTGGAGATTTTGTAAAAACATCCCGTTAGTGTTGTGGGAAAACAATGTTGTAAAAGGGCCGATGCTAATGTTATTCGTCAGCGAATTAGAATGTATTGTGTTATATTTCCTTTATATTCCGGTGTTTTTCCGATATCGTCCCTGTCTACCCGGCTTTTTTCGTACTGCCTATTCGCATGCGCCGATATTCAGAATGTATTCCGGACAGTCTCTTAAAACCCTCCCAAATTCAAAAGGTTAACTTGTGATTGTCGAATAAAATCTTCAAGATAAACGAAATCAAAATCGTAAAAAATGTTTTAGTAAGGTCATATTCTGAACTGAACTAGTGCACGATATCATTTTTGTCCTATTCATAGTATTTATAATACATTTTAGGGAATCTGGAAAAATATAAGCAGAACAGGTTTTGAATAAAGATAGTTTATATGTCGATGCAAAATAAATGTGCATTCTTTATGACTCTAAGAAAGTCAAGTTCTATGATATTTAAAATTACGCCTTGAAATTGCATTTACAAAATTATTTTATTTTATATGCCACATGCAACATTTCTGTTGTTTTTTTCTATTTTCATTTGTCAGCTTAGGTTGTGGTTCTCATGCTTATGTTACTCGAATTCGAACACTAAACTCGTTGGGGCGGGTCTTGTGATTACATAGGATAACAATACTGACATGAACAGTTGAATCAATGGGGCCTTTCGCGCGTTTCACCGACCACAAATATCTGCAGTGCATGCACTTTCAATGGCAAAATACTTATACGATTTGCGGAAAGTTTAAAGCTTTAAAGAACATCTGCAACCCATTGGAATATAATGACTACTGAAGCACCGCTACACATAAAGTTAAAAACTCTCCGATACGCCGAGTGAGTCAGGCTCTCTTTGCTTGCATGGGCGTCCTTACCAGTATTGTAAATGCATGCATTATTCATTAACGCCATTTGGTATAACTTCAAATTTTTATGCTGCTGTTGACGATTTTATCGCTATTTAAGTGGTACATTTTATATAGAGCCTGATCCGTTTAATGGATATTCGGTGGAAGATGAGTTTTAGGAAGAAAAATGAGCACATAAAATTTCTGTTCGCCTCGCTTCGACAATCTGTAGATTTCTAGTAGGTATTAACTAATCTATAGGGCAAATAATTCGTTAAATATAATCATTTTCAAGATGGTTGTTTGCATTTAATGCCGCTTCATATTTTTAAAGCGGGTTTTAGTACCAAAAGCATCAGATCGTTGGAACCGAAGGCGGGGACCTTTCTTAGACTAGGGGACCTTAATTAGAGACAGCTCCTTCAGACATAATTGCAGGAACAGATATACGTTAGTCTTTTGCATGATACGGCTTACTAGTAGTTTAGAAAGGCGACATAATTAGGGAGCATACCCCAAGAAAATCAAGCTAAACTTATAGAAAAACTAAGGCGAACCAATTTCATTACGAAATATCACGCGACAAGTAAACTGTGTAGACCTAGCCCCGTTTTCACAAAGCGTTTTTCAGGCTCATTTGAGCATGAAAATGAAATTCAATTGCCATATATATGAATTGGATGTGTCAAAGTGAACTTTGAGTTGGCAATGGCTATTTTAATATTGATTTACAGTCTAACTGCTATCTAGTTGTTAAGGTAAAAATTGCAAAATAATTGCAAAAACAACCCAAACAATTTCAATCTCAACTTAGCTGAGACTGAAGGATGCTTTGTGAACACCAGGCCTATGTCGAAGGTTTTAAAACTTTCTTGATCATGGCATTAATTTTCATAATTCTCATGTTCAGAAATCCCTGGTTACAACTGGTTAAAATAAATCACATGGTGAATTCCAACCAATGAACTAGATATAAAAACTGTTCATGAGAAAGAGTCTAAGCTCACGAATGTATTATAACCTTGGAGTATATTTTCATAATAGATACAAATAAAACGATTTAAATTCAAATGTAAAATAAAAAGCCAATTACAAGAATAAACAATACTTAAAAACAGAAACGGTGGTTAATCTGTCACGACGCAGCTATTCACATGCAATTTAATTGGAGACTGGAAAGGACTGGAAACTTATGAAAAGGACTGAAACTTATGAAAAGATTGGAAACTTATGAAAAGAAAGGGAAACTTATAAAAAGGAATGAATCTTACGAAAACGACTGAAGACTTACCAAGAGTGTCAGAATATGTAGATTTAATGTACATGTATTTCGTTTATCGCAATGGTAACGATTCTCGACCGGGACTAGCATGTGAGTGGGTACAGCAGTGGTCGCCCGTCTGTACGCGTAGGTTTTCCCCGGGTATTCCGGTTTCCACCTACAATGAAGATCACAAAACACCTCCATCCACGTCAACGAGAGGAATAAAAATAATTTGTAAGAATTTAAATAAATAAACTTTTTAACATGTACTTCCTTACAGAAGTTTGCATTCCATCCTGGTTCTAGCCTTACAGATGAGTCATGTCCGTTATTGTGACTATCATCACTTGTTTCACACCTCTCTTTCAAGGTAGGAATTTCGTTTTGTTTCTCAGAGATAACCATGCTGGTTAGGACTGGTTTGAAAAGCTTAGAAAATAGCTATGAAATACATAAGAAATAACACACATCAGGTATGTATATATTTCATTTTTCTTATTTTGCTCATGTACATGTCATGTCTACATGTCTGAATAAAAGTTACTGATACATGTACATCCGAGAGTGGTGATGGTGTCATCCCACTGTGGAATTACTTCCGGGTCGTAGTAGTCTAGGAAGTATATCTTGAAAAACACCACTGAACCAGTTTAAACTGGTGTATTGATAAATCAGTGAGATAAACTTCGCCTTTCTGTGTATATATTTATAATTGACGATATTTTGACTGAATTGTAATCCTTTTTGATGATGTATTTCAGGACTACTTGCATGTGCAAATGGCCACAAGAACACCAGCTAACAGCCGAAATGAAAGTTGTGGTTTGGATGTTTTTTATGTTGAGTGCAGGAATTGAGGGTTATTTATATTGCGTTCTCGGATTTTTTCTGTGAAGAATTGAAAGACAAATGATTGCAGAATGGACACAAAGTGAAGATATTGCTGACATTCTTTACTGGAGTGAGAGCTGGACTTGGACATTTGGCTGTTTTACTAAAGGATATACATGGGTAAAAATTATGTGGGCCGACAACTGAAGCATTCATCTTCGAGAAGTTCCCTTAGTCGGGATTACCTACCCCTATCACCGTTTTAAGTAGTATTTCACTTTAGTTCGCAGGGCACCATGCAGACCCGATCTATATTGCAATATAAGACAATACTTCATAACTCTAATCTCTGCAACTGATATAGTAGTTTACATATTACTGATTATCAAAAAAAATCAAAACACCTTTTTCTCGGTGTGAAGTCGGTCTCAACAGAAACGACCAAATAGCTACGATTATTCCCGATTGTCAGAACGGCCAAGTTGCTACGGTTATTCCCGATTGTCAGAACGGCCAAGTAGCTACGACTATTCCCGATTGTCAGAACGGCCATGTAGCTACGACTATTCCCGATTGTCAGAACGGCCAAGTAGCTACGACTATTCCCGATTGTCAGATCGGCCAAGTAGCTACGACTATTCCCGATTGTCAGATCGGCCAAGTTGCTACGACTATTCCCGATTGTCAGAACGGTCCCCTATCAGTCTCAGTATTTTTTCAGAGGCTTTTGAGAAATTATATTCTTCTAAGGATTGCAAACGATTTTATAGATAAAGAGGAGACACATTACGCATGGCATGACATATTAAAATGTCAAAGTCTAAAGGTCTGTGCTGAAGCACAGCCATGTTTTCAGTTTTACTGACCGCCAGCATAAAAGAGAAAACATTTCAAAACAGACGTTAAACACGAAAAAAATTTTTGTTTGGGAATGTCGCTAGAGCCAAAATGGAGCTATTCGTGGGAATCCTGGGACATTTACGTTAATTGTGGAAATGAGATCCGTTTATATTAATTGGTTACAAATGCATCATGAGATGTCCTGTCTGATTTACACCACAAATACTTAGCAACTAAAGTGCTTCCGTAATCTAGATAGGTATCCACCACATTTAGACTAGAGATTGACTGCTTCCCGGATCATCTCCGTTGGATAAATGACTCCTGGTGAACATTCGATAACCGGTCTAATAAAACTAGATAAAGCACATTATGTAATTAGTAGAATCTATTTGGGTGGAAAATGCAGCATCGTTTATATCGAAAGGACATAAAGTTATGTTATTGTAACTAATTCAATAAATTTTGCAATGTCCTGGAAGAAGAAAAAACTCGTGACGTAACATACCGACAGTGTAGTTCTCTATGACTAGAATTTTATCTACGTCAACTGTGCAACGGTATGTCTGATGCAGCACAAACAGATGTAAAGAAAGCAATGCCAAGACTAAGTTATGTAGCGGTAACTTCGCTCAACAATCTGTCAAGAGGTCACTCGTTAGAACCAAGCCCCTACCAGTGCCTTTGTTATTATTGTTTGGTAAAAACTACATATCAATCCCGTTAGTAAAAAAGTATGTTATTTGCCAACCCATTTACGCCCTCCGGATTCACGCCAACAATCATACGCAAAACGTAGTTCTCGTTTTCGTGAACGGCGTATTAATACTACTGACCTATTTAAATGAAAGACTTTTGAAACCATTCTTCCATATTTAATTACACACGTTTTATGGATACGACAACACGGAGCTTTGTTACTCTTATCCCCATGTACTGAACAACTTCAGTAGCTCCACTTCATTAGTAAGTGACTTTAACGGGGATTTCCCTAAAACTCTTGGTAGATCCAAAAGTATTATAAATGCAATAAATAAAATAAAAATGGTATCGCGCCATGGTAAAATTCAGAGTATGACCATAAAAAACATTTGTTTGTTGTTGTCATTTTTGATTTTGTTTATCTTGAAGACTTTAATTCGACAACAACAAACAATTAAATTGGCGAGATTTTACGAAAATGTCCGGAATACATTGAATGCGAATAGACTGTGTGTATATTGCCGGATAAACATATCGAACAATATCGAAAAAGCATCGGAAAATAACGAAACTAAAACACTGATGAATACATTCTAAATCGCTGACGAATAACATCGGCCACCTCCGTTTTCAAACATAACTTTTCTCACAATAGTAAAAGGAAGTTTTAAAAATTGTCCACATGAGTTTATGTTTAGTTATACATACAACAGATTTGCATACTTTTGACTCTTTAAAAACACGAAAGTTTAGGGAACTCCGCTCTGATCATTTTGGCACCGATCACGTGTCTAACACGAATGTAGCGAATGGCAAAATTTCCCTTTTCTTGACGAGATACTCATATATTAAATAATTTATATAGATCTATATACTGCCAATTTCATAATGTGCCTTGAAATTGAGCTTTATTGCTAGCTTAACAAGACTAGTTTTCGATTGCTTTCCAAGATATTTTTATCTGACATATATCATCCGGCAAGCAAACTGTCTCGTTTCTTATTTTGATAAATGCTCTTGTGATATGATGTTAACGCTGAACAATGGCATATGACGAACATATGTATACATAATAGGGGAAAAATCGATAGGCCATTGCTGGCATTTTTTCCATGTTAACATGGGCACCTATTTAATGCA
>JAULCC010223192.1:0-12699 GCA_032358795.1 Nuttallia obscurata | reverse complement strand
CCCCCCCCCCCCCCCCCCCCACCCACACACACACACACCATTTACCAACAAAACATAAAAAATTCTTTTATTCCCTTTAAAGCAACTGAACTCCAAATTTGTTTACAAATTTAAGAAGTTTCAAAATATCTTTCAAGGTTTGTAAATATGAAAATAACATAAATTTAAAAGGTTTCAGGATGAAACTCTTGACAGTTATTGTGAGTTTTTCACATAAGTCACTGAAACAGTTTTCAGATATTCAATAGCCTAGGCCATATCTCGAGAGTAGTAGCTTTAAAATATTTTTGATAAAAGTGGAAATAAATTACATTGTCCCAAATAATATTATAATAATAATGAACTATATAATTTTGGGGAGGATTAGGGATGGGGACAAAGGACGATACGGCCTCCTATGGTAAAGAGGTTGTTGGTCTGTTAAAGTAATTTGTTTTTATAAATAATTAATGATAACATTGGAAGATTTTTTTTCCCGTTAACAATAGGGTGCTTCATAGTTTAAACTTATTTATTTTAGTTTGATTATGTTGAAAGCCTATGGCTTATAGAAACACTTTCGAGTCTGTTTCCTGGTTAGATCCAGTACTCGGTGTGAAATGAATCCAGGAAAAATGCACCTTCGACCCGCAACCTCCTGAACGCAAAGCGGACACCATAATTATCACCACGCCACTGCGCCCTGCGGGTGCTTTTTGTGGGAAGATTGATAGAGACCCGTTTCATTTGTATTTAACTAGATTTGAAATATCGACTCTATGTTTTCAATAGCGGGTACCTTTACAGACCCATTCCGCCTGTATTACACTAGATTAAAAATGCCAGTAGTTACTTGGCGTTTCATCTGGATTCAAACTGTTTGCAAAAGTATCACCAAGCGACGAAAGGGTTAAAACTAGGTTTAAATGTCAACTCAGTATTTTCAATAGGATGCTTCTTGTGAAAAGGTTGTAAAACCAATTCCATCTTTATGTAGTAATTTAAACAATTCACTCAATAATTATTATTTTTTTATAAGGGTGCTGTAACAGACCCATTCCATCTGTAGTAAACGAGATTAAAAACGTGATGACGGTTGTTTGTTCTGATTTGGATAGACTTTAGGAATTCTTTTTAGAAGATAAATGCATACACCTATAGACGCACGTAAAGCTTACGACATAGGTTACTTATAGATATGGATTCAGGTGAATACCTGCACCTCGCCACATCAACGCGATATGGTTAGAATAAATAGGAACAATCGATTAGCGACAATTCGTTTGCTCAGACACTCGATAAATCGATAATAGTGCAATGTAAACTGACAATGTCTTACACAAATATCACGTAAGCTCGCGTTTGCCTGACAAAAAACATAGAAAAATTTACATTTCTCAATAGATAATGTAGACCAGTTCATCCCTGTGTGTCAAACGGACAAGACTATGCGTGAATATCCAATGGACAAGGCTACATCTGTGTATCAAACGGACAGGAGAACAACTGTATATCAAAACGCCAAGGCTACAACTGTGAATCAAACGGACAAGTCTGCACCTGTGTATCAATTGGACAAGACTACAACTTTGCATCAAAGAGACAAGACTACGATTGTGTATCAAACTGCCAAGACTTTTTTGTTTAACAAACTGACAAGACTATACCTGTGTATCAAACGGGCAAGATAACACCTATATATCTGCCGGACCAGACTACATATGTGTATAAATAGTACAAGACTACACTTGTATATCAAACTGACATAACTATTTCTTTATATCCAACTGACAAGACTTCACATGTGTCAAACGGACAAGACTACACCTGTGTATCAAACGGACAAGATTACACCTGTTTATCAAACGGACAAGATAACACCTGTATATCAAACGGACAAGGCTATGCTTGTATATCAAACTGAAGACTATTTATTTATAACAAACTGACAAGACTACACCTGTGTCAAACGGACAAGACTAAACCTGTGTGCCAAATGGACAAGACTACATCTGTGTATCAAACGGACAAGATTTCACCTGTTTATCAAACGGACAAAATTACACCTTTATGAAAACGGACAAGACTTCGCTTGTGTATCAAACTGACAAAACTATTTTTGTATCACAAACTGACAAGACTACACCTGTGTGACAAACGGACAAGACTACACGTGTCTTTCAAACGGACAAGACTTCACCTGTGTGTCAAACGGACAAGACTATACTTAAGAGTAACCCCGTAGCTTTTTCCTTCTTTTTAACATATAAAACGTGAAACTAGAACTGTAGTCGTTTAAACGCATATAAAATGAACATGTATGTTCGTATACATGTAATCAATGAACTGCGACAACAAGGGAGGTGAGAGTCAGTTTTGGATCCCTTTGTCTTCTGCCTAAAATAACAATACAGGCTTTCGCTCAAACTAATTTAACAAACCATGTTTGAATTTAACAAATGAATATGTACTGAACAGAACATGTGTAAAAATTTATCGGCAAATTGTTTACACTTTCAATAAATTATGAAAAGCTTAAGGGGGTTATACCCTAAAAACGTAAACTTAATTCACAAACTATACGCAATTCAACAAACTAAACAATGTTTACACAAACAAAAATCATTTTTTTCTAAATTATACGCTATTTACACAAACTATACGCTATTTACACAAACAATAAGCTACAACTGTATTTGAACAAACTGTACGCTATTTACACAATCAATGAGCTACACATGTATTTTAACCAATTATACGCTACAAACGATACGTAATTATACAAATTATTAGCTATCCACATAAACTTTATTTTATTTACACAAACGATACGCTGTTCAAACAAACTATACTCAATGCCTTATGTTTACACAAACAATAAGGTGTTTACACAAATTATATGCTATTTACACAAATAAAAGTTTTTGTATACAAAATATACGCTAATATACACAAACTATACGCTATTAACACACACAATAAGCTATTTTCAAAAACTATGCGCTATTTAAACGAACGATACGCTATTTATACAAAAAATCAGCTATTCACACAATTTATACTCTATTTACGCAATCAATAAGCTATTTTCATACAAACTATATGTTATTTATACAAACTATATGCTATTTATACAAACTTTACACTATTCATACAAACTTTACGCTATTTATACAAACTATATGCTATTTATACAAACTATACACTATTCATACAAATTATCAGCTATTTACACAAATTATCAGTAAGTCGTAAAGTTAATATTTCGCATGTTTTTCAACTTTGCATGTCCGACACGCGAAGTCTTAACTGGCCCGATCAGGATTCCGTAGCAAATCGTGTAAAACTTCTTTAAAATAGACCTTGATTTTTTCCAAAGTAAAATCATGGCTAGTTGGTATTTCAAACATTCACCAGTTATTGTCTAGTAGTTGATTGATTCCACATTTGGTCATATCCCTCGATCCCACTTGTCTTAAATTTAGAAACTTTAATATAGCTGAAAATTCTTTCTCAAATCTAAAATCTATTTAGATAAAATAGTTAAGTGATGTACATCAAACTTGCAACAGTGATAATTAGTTCAAATGCAATTAATGAAAAGAAATAGAGCTCCTGCCTATAACACTCGCGAGAGGGGTTGGCAGTATCCAGAGATAGTATCCAGAGATAGAGCGAAATTTGAAGAACTTCACATTTAAATCTGTTTTCACTAGTTAGTGTGATTCATGTGTAAAAAAGTTTACTCTTTTAATCCAGGAATGTAGAATACATTTATTCTACATTCCTGATTTAAACATATACGTTGAGTTCTGCGTTACAAACATTTCATAACTGAAACCGGATACGAATAATTATTTTGGTTGATTCGAAATACTTTATTTCTTCTCTTGACATAGAACAATCACTGACATTATGTGCACGTATCATTGTGTATCACTGTGTGAATCACACAGAAATGATGTGGCAATATATCCCGTTTAACATTTTATTGGAAAGGCCTTTAAAACCGTCGCGAAATGCTAATCAAATATTGTAGGATAACCGAAGATCACACTCAAATGCAGTTATATGTATGAACGATGTACAAAACTTTCGATTTATATAAAGCAGAGGAAAAAAATCGATTTTGCGATAATGAAGTAACCGCTATAGAAACCTTCGCTCTTTCGCAGCATCACGTTCAACACAGCTTTGGGAACGACCCTCAATGAAAATTATCGAACTGAATGGAGTTACCGATATAGTGTCAAGGGCGCCTGTGGCTTTTCTCTCCAATGTCTAGTCATTTCCAGTGAATGTGTAAAATATCTAAAGATGGAAAATACATAGCCCAGGCATGGATATTAAATTTAGGATTGAAGTTTCTGTGGTTTTACGGATAACTTTCTCTCGACGGATGGCGTAAAACGGCCAAGTGTCGCAATGACTATGACTATATTAGCGAAAACGATAGAATAGGCTGAGGCATCACTGTCAATTTTCGGCGGAGAGGAATTCGGTCTTACAAGATGTCAACTCGCCGACCATCCTTGCCTCCGATGCCGGATTTGTCGCATCTGAAAGAGGATGAAAGGAAGATAATAGAAGATGTGCTCAGAAGACAGCGAGAGGAAGAAGAGCGCGAACAGGATATGATTCGGTACGGAGGCTGTGTCGCCATATTGGAAATATGGGGTTCTATAAGGGGAATGGCTTATTTAATGTTACATCGTCAGTCAATGTTTTTCCACAAAATAGCTTTAATTACTAGTCAGACATGTTTTCGTTTGTTGGTTAAATAATTATTTTAAATGGGATCATTTCTTTTCTGGTGGTTTATCGTAGGGGAATATTTTTATATTAAAAATTGTTAAACTGTTTTCCCCCAAAGAGCCTTTGAAACAATTGCATAGACAGAAAGCACCTGCCGTTAGTAATTGAATATTTATCTACATTTATCTCCTATTCCAAATAGGCAAGTTTGTTCATATATCGGTCGATTTTAGACGTGAACTGCATAAAAGCTATGTCTTTACTATATTTATTTGCGTAAATGCAGAGATTTTTGGTCGTATTTTACCATATTTGGTGGTTCCTATATCAGAAACGAGTGTCTTATCTACGTCTTTTATGGTACTGCTAATCAATGTTGTACACACTGTGTAGTGTATTATTCAGTTATGCCCAATAGTCTGCATGCATGAGTATGTTTATGTATACTTAGCAGTATGAGTTTTATTTTGTTTCCCCCCACATATGCAAATGCCTTGTTTCAGAGCTCAGGAGAAACGTTACAAATCCTTCGAATATATCTATATTATTTTTAATTTTTACATCAGGAAATAATATATGCACGTAAGTTTTGCTTCAACTTAATTTCATACTTGAGTAAACAAACAAAAATGATGTTGGCAGAAAAAGTGAAATATGTACGTGCATGGCGGGTATTTAAGCACTTAAGTAAGAAAGTAGTTTTTTACCGTGACATGTGCATATGAAAAATATAGTTACAAATGAAACAAGATAAATGAAAAATAAACGCTTGGCCTAGTGGGCCAATATTTCACCAGTTTGAAAATTCGTTTCTGTAAGACATAATAAATACATATGTGGCTATTCACGTATTTATCAGTTAACACAGCACATATGTAATAAAGAGCAATTTATACATAAAATTAGACATTAGAATACCAGTCTGAAGTTATGCAACACGGTATTCAGTTCTTGCTTTGGCATTATAAGAAATTCTTTAATCAAGTACTTTGCAAGTTTACTGTTATTGAATATGCTTATAAAATATAATTGAAATTGAAGTAGATCTACTAAAGGAAATACAACCATGCAAATGAGTTATATATAACAACTATTATGCATGAAAAAAGAATAAATATTAAGATATGTTCAAAAGTAAAATGGATCCATATTCTATATTCTGATTTAACTTACAGTAATGTTGTTGCTTTCAAGAAATGTTATATTATTTTACCTCTCAAAAAATTAAAAGGAATTAACAAATAAAATATACAGGAGACAATGAAGTTTTGAATTTGAATTCCATCAGCCAAGGGCCTGGTCATTGCAATAAAGATAATGTTAAAATATGTAATAAAAAAAGGATAAGATTTATGTTGCCCCAAAACAATGATTCTCTATTGACTTATATGTAAGCTGTTTATAGAGTTAGTCAAGTCTTTAGTTGTGTCAATTCAAATTAGCTCTTTTAACAGCTCCTACTGAAATAAATAGATGACACAGTACAGCTGACATTTAAAAGATCTAGGCATAGGTATTGCAGCCATTGGGTATTGATATAGGATATCCATACATATTACAAGAGCTACTTAGCAACAATTGAATTTTTTTGTCAACCTACATCAACAATATCAGTTCTTCAGATGTCCTGAACACATCCAAGTCATTGCAACATGCAGTAACTGTTTGTTTAGGCTTCAAGTAAAAAAAACCAAATTAAAACATTTGTATTGTTAATGTGTTTGTTTTGTGGTTTTTATCACATTGTAACTATTTATCTCATTTCATTGTTAGCTCACCTGAGCCGGAGGCTCATGGTGGGCTATTGAGACTGTCTTTGTCTGTCGTCAGTCTGTCTGTCATCCGTCTGTCCCCAAGTCAACATTTGCTTCAAACAAAATCTCCTCCTTAACCACTTAGCCAATTTTAATAAAACTTTGACAGAATGTTCCCTAGATAGTCCTCTTTCAAAGTTTTTCATATAGGTGGATTTCTTGCAGAACTCTGGTTGCCATGGCAACAGAAAGGAAAAACTTTACAGACCTTCTCCAAAACTGGTGGCCAGCTTTGAAAATAATTTGACAGAAGTTTCCTTTTGGTGACATTATTAATCTTCTCCTCCGAAACCATAAATGCTAGAGCTAAGATATTAGCACTTATAGATTTATATGGGGAATCTTTACCTTGTTATTTATTACAAAAAATAAAAATGGCTGCCATCTTCAGGTGAGCACCATCACGACCATCATGACCCTATTGTCTGTAAATGTGCAGCTTTAAATAAAATGGGAGTAAGGAACACCCACATGCTATATCAGTCCAGAGAATAACTGCTTGAGAATGCTCTGCTACAGAGCAATGCACTTCTCAGCGTGCATGCTGTAATATCATGTTTCAAACTCATGGTCAAGCAATTGATATCATAATCAGATTGTGAAACAAGGCTCGAATTAGCACTGGCAAACTCGCATATTGCCAGTTAAAATATGTGAATGCAAGCTAATCTTTACTAAGGCAGATGCTGTACTTTACTCCAAGTGACAAAAAAGCATAGACCTCTACCTGTGAGTAATTTTTGTCAAGGTTATTTTTTTTATAGTTTTAAGCAACTTACACATTATTAAATGAAAAAGATATATGGATTTGTCTATTATTGCAAAAACGGTTAAATTTTTGTGTGCAAAGGCATTGAGAGACATTGCATTTTCTAGCAAGAGTAGTAGTTCAAAACTAAGTAGAAACAAAATCTCATGTCAAACAGAGTTTAGAACTTTGATTAAAAAAAAATTGAAGAAACTGCAGGAATACCCATCTAGTCACTAATGGTGTCCCTCTTGCAAAAGCCCTCTAGATATCCCAGAACCCCAGTATAATGTCAGTAAAGGCATGCACCTGTTGCACAGCATAGATCTTTATCTTCTTTACAGCTTTAAAAGCCATGGTCTAGGTGAATATTTCTGTTCTGAAACCATGATTTCTGATAATGCTCCCTGGAATTCCCCATTGATTAACTTTCATACAGGCAGTATACTAAACAGCACTGTTCGATAATGTTTAAACTATTAATTCGAAGTTGTATGACACTGAGATCTAAACTGTGTTTAAATGAATAATTAATTACAATGTAATGCCTCAATGGATATTGGATTTCTCTCAAAAAAGTTTGTTTACAGAGGTGAACTAGCCTTCAGCTGAAAGGATTTAACAATGATAAGCTCTCCATTTTTTTTCTGAAGTACCAATAATTATAATCAGGTCTGTAGGTAGAATTTTTTGAAAGAGACTGAAACTTGGTATGGTATTTTGTGTATATTTCATTAAAATTAACTGTTAGAACCAAATGAGCGTGTGAATATGGTAACCTGTCTATCTAATTGTAAGGTTAACTGGACTGGTACTGTGAGAAATTTATGAGGCCCAAATGGGGAGAAATGTCACATGATGCGGACTGGGTTCTCCACAGGGGAGAAATGTCACATGGTGTAGTCTGGTTCTGTGATGCATAGCACAAAGGTGTCATAATATAGACTGGTACTATGATTCATTCATGTATCATACATGAGAGAAACATGTCATGATAAGGACTGGTACTATGATTCATAATAATGTGTATTACACATGAGAGAAACATGTCATGATTTAGACTGGTACTATGATTCAAACATGTATTACACATGAGAGAAACATGTCATAATTTAGACTGGTACTATAGGATTCATATATGTAAATTACACTTGAGAGAAACATGTCATAATTTTGACAGGTACTATGATTCATACATGTATTACACATGAGAGAAACATTTCATATTTTAGACTGGTACAATATGATTCATACATGTATTACACATGAGAGAAGCATGTCATGATTTAGACTGATACACATATGCATAGTAGGAGTTCCACATTGAGAGATATGTCACGGGTTATACTAATGTCACTATAATGGAACAAATTGAGGTCCACTTGGCAGCAATGTGTCACAACTTAGACATATTATTATGAGGCCAACATTGCAGAAGTATTTTATGATTTGGATTGGTACTATGATGCATTACTATAGCAAGGTACTATGATTCAAGTGTTAGGTTTAGTAATCAACTTAGGACGTTAATTTTACAGGACTTTTTTACTTTAGGCAAACATTATGGTAAAAAAACATAAGGCACACTAGCAGTAACACATGTTAAAACTAAAGAGTTGACTTGTCATCTCTCAGCCCCTCACTACTGCATGTTGGTTCAGATCCCAGTCTGGATTTTTCTAGTGAGGAAGCCTTCCAGTTGGATTGCTGTATGTGGGTGGTTCTACCCAGGTACACTCTGTGCCTGAAATAATGTGCAGAGGTTCTCAAGGGTCTTCCTTCACCAGTAATGAGTTTGAAGTCATGACATGACTAAAATTATACTGTACATTTAAGGGGACCTCAAATTCCTGAAAATAACAACAAAACTAACAAAAAACAACATTTAGAGTAGGCCCTTGGCTTAGAGTAATTAACGATGACAGAATATACTCCATACAAACATACTAATAGCTAGGCAAACAAAACATACAATTAGTTAAACATATTGATTTTGAGTAAATGAAACAATGATACCTGGTATTTGATATTCATTCAGGTCCTGTATCCCAAAATGTCTGAAATTTCAGATAGCTTCAAGCATCTTCCTTTATAACGTCCTACATCAAGCATTGTTTATAATTGTGCATTATGTTTTAGTACAATGGATGACATTGTACCTATGAAATTTTTATGAAAGTTTTCTTGTTTGAAACTTTACAATACAATTTATGAAAATGCTGTTTTTGTTGACAGGTAGTTTAATGGTGTAAGCTAACCCGCCATGATTCATTAGTTTTTTACCATTTAATATCATCAGCCTGTCAAATTGTATTTATGCATATTGTATATATACACACCATTTGAATTAAGTTTGGTCAGGTTTTGGCCATAGAAAGAATTTATCATATTTTTTGGCATACAACATTGGCATTTCTGTACAAAGAAGATATTGTTGAAGCAAAACAAAAAGTATGAAAATCCAATTTTTCTGTCATTAGTGTGACCTTTCTGTCATTAGTGTGACCTTTATGGTCAAAAGTGTGACCTTTCCAGTCAAAAGTGTGACCATTTTAAGCGGAACATCTCAAATATTTGTTGACTTATATAGTGGCTATTAATGTACCTGTTGTTTACATCCTTTTGTGCTATTTTTTGTTCATTTCCATTTCTACCTCAGCATTTTATTAATTTAAGTTTTCATGATAATTTGCCAGTTTTAAACCTCCTTATCATTAGCTACAGGGACAAGGTGGTCCTTTTTACAGGTGAATTAAGAATTCACGGTTGAAGATTTCTTTGAGAGACATATTACAAATAGTGGCTCCTACACGAGTTGTCATTACACATCAGCTTGAATTAAATAAGTTCAGGAAAATGTTATTAAGGGAGACTTTGGTGAGCTTAATAACTAAAGGAATTTAGTAAAAGTTGATACAAAATGACAACGAGTATAGAATTCTTTTTATCACATGACAATACAACATGAAGTTAATAAGGTTTTTCCTTTTGATTTTAACTAAATAGATAATTCAGTTAAGACTATGAAATCATATTTCTTCATACATTTAACCATTTTTTTGTGACGTCATTTCGCTTGTTACATACATGTTGGAGATCGTTGTTCCATGATTTGTTCTCAAATCGAAGATAAGGGTATTTATGTGATAAACAGTTGTCTCTTTAGTTCTGTTAAATTTTAACATACAATTCATCCTAGAAAAAGCAAAAAGGATTGGTTAAATGCTGCAGAATCAAATTCCTTAATTGTGATATGTAGAGAGTATTATAAGGATTCTGATAAAGTTTTTCCTCTAACGTAAGCTGTCCCTTAAGGTTCTTTATCTTAACTTAGACATCAGTAATTTTAGGAAATGACATCAGAATTAGGAATAAAAAGTTCCACAAAATGTTACAACGTCATAGCAAACTTGAATATGATTTTTCACTTTTTACATATCCGAAAATGTGAGGATTTTAAATCTATGACATCATTAACACAAAAAATTGTATCTGTGATTTTTGACTTTGATACATAGCTTTAGTTGTAATAGAATGCATCCATGAAGCATTTAAGTTCCAGTGCCTTTTTGAAAATCTAGACTTATTTCAAAAATGTTTCACTCTATTTGAATATTACCTATATTGTCTCTTTTATAAATAACAGCGCTTGAAATTATTGAAAAAATGAAAGAAGAAAAATCTCAGCCAATTGGTGTCGATTCGCACATGAGACATTCCTGTTTGTTTTGGTAAGTGGTAATTACTTGGGGTAACACAACAAAATTAGGAAGACTGAAAGTTTGACAAATAAAGCAATCAAAGAACTAAATTTCACCAAATAAAAAGCAGGACACTGCAATTTTTTTATAGATTAAGGTCGGTTAATGTTATCAGATAGTTTTATTGATATTTCTGTACTTTAATTAACAAATGTAGCATAAAGCCCATGATACATAAATTATTAATTTGATTGTTACATATCATATTGATAAAAAAAACATGAGTTTAATGTTTTGAGCAGTTAATAAAACCCTACTTAGCAGAGATTTGTGCTGAAGAAAACACGAAAAATAAATTTCAAACAATGCTGCGATACTGTGTCTTTTGTCATGGAACTGCTCATCAAATGTTTATTGGTTGAACTTAAAGTACAAGATGAATTGAATTGGTTAAAAATGGAAGATTTCAAAATAAATTTGCTGTAATCACTTTCTCACTTGAAAGGTTCAATTCCAGTACTTTCATCAGGTAGTGTACTCTTATGTTGCTTAGCAACTGAGATAGTCTGGTACACATGGTGTACTTGTACAGGAATAATGTGATTGACATTTTACTAGAACCAGTCAAGTATTATGAAAAGGAATGGATAACATCATTTTCAATGAACTAATTACAATTAAGTTTATTTGATCTTGTCTCTTGACAAAGCAAATTGTGTAATTTGTTTAACTTACAGAGAAAATATTTTCTGATAATTTAGTTTCTTGTGAGAGACTTACTGACTTTACTGTCACAGGTATAATGGGGTTACAGGTGTCATGGGCGCTAGTATTATTAGTTCACAGGTAAAATTGGGTCAAAGGTATCATGGGGACACATAATTAATAGGTCACATGTAGCATGATTGGTCATGATTATAATTGGGTTACAAGTATCATGGGGACACAGGAATAAAGGGGTCACATGTGTCATGGCCCTGGGTTATGGTTATAATTGGGGTACAGGTGTCACGAGTTACAGGTATCATCAGGTCACAGATGTCATGGGTGCAGGTATAATTAGTTCAGTGGAATAATGGGGTTACATGTGTCATGTCCCTGGGTTATGGTTATAATTGGGTTACAGGTGTCACAAGTTACAGGTATCATCAGGTCACAGATGTCATGGGTGCAGGTATAATTAGTTCAGTGGAATAATTGGGTCACATGTGCAATGGGTCATGGTTATAATAATGTGTCATGGGATCTCAGGTGTCATAGGGACACAAGTATCATGGGTCACACATGGGTCTAATGATTGCTCAGGCATGTTTGGGTTACAGGTTTCAAGTAAATATAGGTATCATTGGGTGACATTTTTCATAGGGACATAGGTATCAACTAATTCAGATATCATTACATGTATCATTTAGACTCAGGTATCATTAGTGAATACAGGTAAAATGAAGTTATAAGCAGTTGCTGGCAAACAGTTTCAATAAATGTTGCTTTTCTGTTTTGTGTTGCTTAAACATGTACAGGAATTCTCTCCACTGTAGTTGACCTTAGATATTATATAAATGATTGTTGTAGTGAAGTTGTTGTTTCTCCATTGATAAAATATACATAAATGTTATCAGACCCCTTGATTATAAAACATTTTTCGTGCTCAACTCACTTTGAGCATGGATATTAAATTGCTTCATTTGTTTAAGATATTTGA
>JAULCC010223191.1:0-20707 GCA_032358795.1 Nuttallia obscurata | reverse complement strand
TACTATAAATATAGACAAGGGGGGGAACATCATCAGTTTCATTCGAGACAGTCATGTCATTCTCCATCCTGTTATGCATACACCCTTTGTAATATTTTGCTACAAATTAATGCATGCCGCTTGCAAATGAATAATCTTTCAGAAAATAAATACTTTTATTGTGATCAAACTCATAAATTGTCTCGTTTTTATGACTTCCTCTGGTCTTCACGTAAAGTGAAATCAGTGCAAATACCCGCAAACTATGTATAGAAAATGAGTGTTTTGCATAGATTGCATCCTAAAACGTTTTTACGGTTGGAAAAATAATATTTGAGGATTTTGAGGCTGAGAAGTTGTGGGTGGGGGTGGGGTGCTCAAGGTAAGTAAAGAAACCACATGAACATTTAATAAGAGGATGGTGTTAACTTTTCACAAAATGCAACTTTGGCTGATTTTTTTTTGTCAGAATCATGTGGATTCAGCTGCGTACTCGCGTATAGGCAGCTATGCACCTGACTCCTCCTTCTGGTTTTTACCGTATCCATAACAGTCATAAAACAACAACAACAAAGTTACTTTAACTGTAATGGCAATTATGATGCATGTGCTATACTTTACCATACAATTACTTTACAATTGCCTTTTCACCGAAACGTAACAGGTTACTATATAAATTCAATTTACCGAAATGACTATTTGCTGGAGCATTCAGCACCTGAGCAGCGCCAAATTTTAAAGCAATGTCTCAATCTTTTTACAGTTAAATTTATTACCTACATCCCATAATATTGTTTTATTACATATACATTACAAGCTGTATTAATAGACAGTTCAGGTCATATCACAATTTTTTCCAATTTCCTTGCCCCATGTGGGCCTGGGGCATGCCAAGGTAGCACAAGAATTTTGACCACCTGCTTAACCCTGGCAGTAAGAGGAAACTAACAGGGTTTGAACATGAATCTGGAGTTCTGTATCTGTGAATCTTTTTACTATTGCAAGAAGAATCTGAAAGTTCTTACGTCTGCAGAAATTCCTGGAAGATTTATTGCATAAACTTCAATCAAACTTCTCTTTATTTATCTCCATTTTGAACCAGAGAAAGAAAAATAAGTTTTCTTTTATGTGGCTTTTCCATGAAACTTCATGGAAATTTTCTGATTGGTCTGTTACTATGGTGATAATTTTTAACGCACTACTTCCAAGACTTCCTTGACAATTTTTCCGCAGTAAATGTCTATGAAACTTTATGGGAAGTAGCTGTATATTGGTTTATTAGAAATTATATTTGAAACCGCCACAGGGTTCTTCTTTTCTCAATATTGGATTATGAGTAGTAAAAATATGTTACAGAATATGGTGTTCAAAATGACTTTCCACACGTACACAATTTAACAGTGAAAAAAAACATGCTCTAATCCTTAACAGATATAATATTCATTATGTTAGCATAATTGCAAAAAAAATTTCATGTTCAGATTTATTTTACAGGAAATATTGTGCTAATCAAAAAAAAATATAAAAAAATGGACTAGTGTGGCTTTTGAAAAAAATTGGTTGATGTCATAACCTGTTAAGATTAAATAAATCAACTAAAAAAAAACATCTGCCCAGTATTATGAATCAGTTTAAGCTGATTTTTTTTCTCATCATAATTTAGAAATAAGCCTTTAGTAGCTGTTGGGTGAGATTTATGAAGCAGCTCTAATGGAACTTGGTACAAATTGTAAGGTACTGGCACTAAGTAGTCTTTTTGTGTTGGTTGGTAGAAAAACTTGGGCCATTTCACTCGCTCAGTCGCATAATCGCTTTGCAGGTTATTTTTTGTAGCTTTTATTAATTGTCTCTGCTAATCACACAGGATGGAGTTGGTGTTTCTGTTTCTTTCCCTCAGCAGGTGTGGGTTCTCTGATTTATTTAAATCAGTGGATTTTGATAAATCATTGAATGAATTTTCACACCGCTCAATGAAAAATAAAGGTTATTTACCAACTGGCATGATTGTAAGGGGTTTGGAATGGAGTTTCTGTAAGTTTTTGAATCCATACCTTATTTTTTATCTTGATTTTAAATGCGGTGTGGACCCAGAAAGTGTTTAAAATTACAGTTATGATTATAAAACCAAAGTCAATGACTTTAACCACACGGCCACAGAGGCCCCTTCGAGATTGCATGACAAGCATTTGTTCAGCAGGTAGAAACGTGCAGCAAGCATTAGCCTGTTATATATAGGTTGATGCCTCAGAGCTATTGGCTTTTGTAACTAGTGAATATTAGCCATTTTCTCAGTGATTTTGTTATTGAAGCTGTAGCCTTCATGTGATATAGTGCTGATAACTTTTCCAATTGTAAGTGAACTTTTTAGGTATTTTGCGCGCTTGTGACAATGCATTATGTGTTTGTATGTATAACAAAGTAAATATATATTTAAGATGATATTTGTGTTTTAAAAATTGTTCTGACTATAATATGTAATTTCATAATGTGACCATTCTGGTAAAAAGACTCTGTATGGAGTAAACTTTAGAATTATATGGTTTCTCGGATGTCCGTTGCATTCAAATTGTGTTACTCCTATTGTCAGATGTAATGACTTTGAGTCTCTCGTTTGACTGCTTACTTTATTATACAATTTGTTTAGGTACACATTACCGTGGTAATGCAAGTTTCTGTATGTAAAGTGCTGAACCTAGCTTTCATGCAAAGCGACTCAGCATAAATAAAAGTTCACGAGAAGTTATGATAAAATTTCAAAAATAAATTCAGTTTGTACATGTACGTTTCCCATGTTAGCAGAGTCTCTTTGACTGCTTAAAATATCATTAGGTTAACTAACATTTCTTGTAAGATTTCTATACAATATAATGAGTCAATTTGGGAGTTATAAAACAGTGTACAGTCATGTAGATGTCTTCATGTTGTTTGCCTCAATGTTAGCAGTAACTTTTACATAATTTGACCTCAGTGCTGACATGATTTCCAGAATTATCTTGCTGTAGTACACACTATTGCCAATTGAAGCAAATTTCTCATTAGAATGAGCTAAGTTTCTAAGGGAAACCATTTTTCTAAAATTCTTTGGACATCAAATTTGCTGTAACACAGTTTTACAATAGTTTCTCTTCCAAGTTGTCCACCATTGTTCTTTGAAACATAATGGCTTATTACTTGCATGTTACATGCATACATGTCTCTGTAATCACCTGTGTCAGGCATGGTAAAATGGAGGCTGATAAATTCAAATTGTTGTTTTGCTCCTGCCTTAATTGTAATGTGAATTGATAAGCCTTGAAAAAGAACTTAAAATTGACACAGGCTACAGGGAAATTGCTTATTCTGCAGAGATTCTTGTAAATTAAATTTGCAGGGATTCCCATATTTCAATATTTTATATAAAATGTACGCCAAGATAGGTTTTATTATGTATTTAAAGGTAAATTATGGAACTGTTTCTCAAAATGATAGAATATCTGTCCCTGTTGCGGTTAATGCATTCATAGAATAAAGCCATTTACAATTTTTTTTTTAAAGATTTTATAGATTTGTTTTTTTCCTAAACAGGAAGATAGCTGTAGCCATCAATTAATTTGCCCCTCATATGACTGAAATACTGTTAAAGTGACGTTAAATTTCAAATAAAACAAAATGAACAATTAACAAAATCAATTTTCTAGTAAAATGTAGAATTTCTATTAACCGCAATTGTTCCCTGAAATTTTATTCCCATCACTAGAATTTCTAATTTAGGAAACGCTTGGAGTTTTATTGGCCTTTAGTTTATATGTAGGATGGTATGTATTTGTCTTATCATTCATTTAGGGCATGGCAGTGTGGTCTTTGATAAATTTCCAATAATCAACTGTTTACTGGTAACCAGCTGGTTCAGTGTTGTAGTGGTAACCAGGGACTAACTTTTCTCTAGAAAATAGTGAATCTGTCTTAAAGCCGTGTTGGACTGTTTTATCAGCTGTGCTCATAAGTGATATGGTGTCTCTCTATTAAATGTCTGTGCTTCAAATAAAACTGGAAGATGTTCTTGTGTTCATATTCCTCAAAGTTATCCTTCAAAGTGAGTATCAGGATGTTTTTTCTGATTTTGTGTAAAATTTTGGTGTATCACTCTTTTAAAATGTAAAAGAAATGATGTTTGTTCAGTTCTTATAATAACAGAAAGTGGAGTTACACTATCATAATGCTCAATATTGAGCCTTACAGTTTCCAGGACATTGAATTTTTTTTTCAAATATATTAAAATTTCTACAACTCAAAGATCCATTTAAATTCTTCTTAACAAAGCAAGGTTTCTCTGTTGAAATAAATGCCTTACATTTCATTACTTAGATACAAAGTATTAAATTAACAACTGATAGGTGTTGGGGGGGGGGGCTAATTAACTCAATGGTTGAAATTGTTGACTTGAAATCACTGCCAAACAATATCTGTCATATAAGAAAGCTTTTCACTTAAAAAGAAAAATGGGAACAATTTCTGTGATAATTTTGAGATGACGGGGCCTGAGTCCCGAGTCATAGAAACTCCTTCTGTAAATTGTTGTTATTTGATATAACAAGTATGACAGTGCTTTTGTTACAGTGGAAATTTAAAATCTTCTTGAAAAAAGTTTTGGTTGTAATAAATACTTATTAATATATGGAAGTCTTTGATTTCTATATAAAGAAACTGCAATGGCTGTGCCCAAAGATGTAGACTGGGTTGGCTTCCTGGACGAGTGGATAGCAAAGAGTTACTACTTGTCCATGGACCAGGGATTTAAGATTCCCCCTCCCCACCCCTCCCCATCCCCCAACCCCACCCCCAGTCATGGTTAATTCTCATGAGTTAGCTAATTGAGGACAACAGTATCAACTTTATTGTATTTATTTTCAGTCCGACGGAGAACAGCTAGAATCATGGAGTGGCAGATAATGAACTGTGGGGGTCTCAACGGCTGTGTCATTGGAACTTGGGTGGATGGTAAATACCAAGTGTCTGATGACTGCTTTGGTAAGTTACTTTCTTGGACTCATCCTTGTTTTATTTCCCCACTTTTCCCCACT
Organism: Nuttallia obscurata; assembly: GCA_032358795.1. Taxonomy (NCBI): domain Eukaryota; kingdom Metazoa; phylum Mollusca; class Bivalvia; order Cardiida; family Psammobiidae; genus Nuttallia; species Nuttallia obscurata. The sequence goes on along the minus strand of JAULCC010223191.1, from coordinate 15,668 downwards.
TTTCTCATTAGACTCTTTGTTGTTTGCTTTTGGACTGTGCAGTATAGGTCATATTGGTGATTTTTCCAGCTTTTTTCAGGCCCCATCTGTCCCTAGGTAGACCCATCAACTACCTCCAACAACATAGCTATATAGCTATTATATGCAGTTGATTGCAATTGTTAATCATATCATGATCCCAGAACAAACCTCACATTTATAATGTAGGTTACAAATGGAAGAAGGGTGATGGAACAAATCTGAGTTAATACCATTTAACAAACGAAAATATATTTAATGTAATAAGATTGAGGATGAATACTATTTTGTGCTGGAATGTATTTAATAAAGAGAATTGTGTGTTAGACCTATACTGAGATAGTACCGTAAGGATTCAAACATGTATAAACTAACTGATCTGTTTAAACCGAATTATTTATCTTTTGTCAAAAATCTTAGTGACTATATTTACAAGGCTTTCAAAATAAGAAAATTTAACTGTTAACGCTATGCATAATTATCTGTAAATACTTACACAGATGAATTTAACGTCTTAAATCAGCTATCTTATACACACCATCCTCTCCATGTGCCGACCCCATTCGTCATCTGTGAATACAAATAGCCTCATGTTCAATCTAAAACCAATTACCGGTACTTTTAAGAGTACATGTACAATTAAAGTTATAAGATAGAATGGTAATGTCTGATTTGAATACAGGTAATATTTCATTCTGTTCCTATAGATTTTCAATTATTATATACCAAACTTCTTAAGCATTTTTTTCATGTACATTAACACGTTCAAAAGTACTGTACAGTAAAATGAAATAAATGATAATGAGAAAAATGTTTGATGTTCCAGTGTGATATATTTATAACCTGCAATACAGTATGGTAGAGTGAAATAAACTGTGTATCTAAGATGTTGAAGAGAAATATTCCAAGTACATGTATATATTACAAGCAAGAATAACTCTTGTGAGTATAATTTGAGCTTCAATTGAGTTCAATCAATACAAGCTGTAGATTGTAATGGAGAATTATTTTACTCTCTTACACTAAGGTGCATTATTAACAGACCACCTGGTTAGCTCAAGTGGTAGAGCGTCCGCTTTCGGTGCGGGAGGCCGCGGGTTTGATACCCGACCGGGTCATACCAAAGACTTTTTAAAAAATGGTAGTAATGGCATCCCTCCTTGACACTCGGGATTTAGGGTTAGCATTACGAGTGGTTTGTCTGTGTCAGGATAAAGTGACCGGCCGGGGTTCAGTCCCCACGTGTATCAGTGCTATACACTGGGCACATTAAAAAACCATAGTTCTCTACAGAAGAGTTCTGTGTATCTGTTTCCCTCTCTCTGGGTTGTCCATTAGCCCTAGCTGGCAGAAATGGACGTAAATCAAAATAAACAAACAAAAGCATTATTAACCTCTTTTGTAACTAGTTACCTATAATTATCTAGTATCTGTTGAAGAAACTTACAACTTCAATCTACATAGAGGTTAGAGACAAGTGACATTACTGTGACAATGGTGGAAAGGCCACTGATGTTACAATTACTCCCTCCACTACTCCCAGGGACTCTCCACTACTCCCAGGGTCCCTCCACTACTCCCAGGGACCCTCCACTACTCCCTGGTCCCTCCACTACTCCCAGGGACTCTCCACTACTCCCAGGGACCCTCCACTACTCCCTGGGTCCCTCCACTACTCCCTGGTCCCTCCACTACTCCCAGGGACTCTCCACTACTCCCAGGGACCCTCCACTACTCCCAGGGACCCTCCACTACTCCCTGGTCCCTCCACTACTCCCAGGGACTCTCCACTACTCACAGGGACCCTCCACTACTCCCTGGGTCCCTCCACTACTCCCTGGGTCTCTCCACTACTCCCTCCATTACTCCACTCTCGCACACTCCCACCTCCTTTTAAACTCTTTGTTTACTTAGAGGTCACCAGGTGGAACTGTTATGTAATGTTTTGTACTGGTCAAGATGGCTGACATCAGGTGGCAGGAGGTTTATTAAAACACTCAACTGGGTTTTTATCTGTTAACACCAGATAACTATCATTGAACTACTTAGATTTTTCCCCTTGTTGAATGGATTCATGATGTCATCAAATGACACCTTTGTCAATCGTCACTCAGATGTAGGTAATGATTACTTTGTGATATATATATAACTGATAGGGCAGCTAATCTTTAGCTAGAATATTCGAAGAATCTTTATATACCAGTATGGTTATAATAAAATTAACTTTAATGACATAATTATAGTACAGAGATACAGGTAAGCTTTTTATCAAATTAAGTAATTAAATTTACACCTTAAATGTTTTACTAAACTGGGTAATTGCAAATTTTCAAATCGATATCAGACAAATTTCTAATGGCTAATTTTAACTTACTGATATTTAAGTTTTGAAAAATTTCTTTGCTTTTTTGTTACACCTTGATTTTGAAAAAAAATAGGGTTTTCAGAAATCTTATTGAGTGATTACCCGATATAGCTGCTAATCTAATGCTAAGATAGCATTATAAAACCCCATTAGTCATGTCTTAATGTATTTGGGACAATTTATGGAAAACTGGCTGTTAAATTTAAGAGCATAAAATTATATTTTGTAATGTTTACATTTTTGTATGAATGCCTCATTGTTCATGTTATTTAGTTAATTAGTATACTATGCTGTATTATATAACCATAGTAAAAATGTCTTATAGAATGATCAGTTTATACAATAACTAATATAATAACCTACTTACACATGGATTGTATGGAGATCTATAGTTCAAGTCACTTATAGCATAAACATGGTATACATTACATCTATGAAAAAGGGGTAGGGTAATGTATAGTGGTAATAACTGTCTTGTCTTTCAATCAGTTTGGTAGGATTCTAGAGAGGTAATCACTGCATGTTCTACAGTTTTATGCCAAAATATTTGGAGATGCGGACTGTGGAGAATCTGTAACACTTCTCACAGTAGCCTTTCTAATAAAGTACAGAATTCACTTCAGCTAGTTATGTCTAATTTTTATTCCCCAATAAAGTTTGGTGCATTTTACAAAATAGAAGTGTGTGACATACTGCATGTCATCTGTTAAAAACAAGGTGACTAACATATGACTCAGGTACATAGCCTGTGTACTTACTCCAAACATGTATGTTGGTTGGGCAAGTGCTAACAAGCAATAAGGATGATGGCACAACATAAGAAACACTATCATGTGTATCTGAGTATTCTGACATGTGATTCAGCTAGCAATATGAAATGGCTTTAATCATCCCAAAAAAACAATTTCTGGTCCACCAAAGCCCCTGCAGTCTAATCATACAGATATTGACCTTACATCACTGAGCAATACGTTCTCAAACACAACCACAAGCCACCAACAAATACATGGTGTGCATCCAGGTATAAGCAATTTTTCATTCTGTAAATATACATGTTATGAACATAACAAATGAATTGGCTTGTTTCTCAAAATAAATATTTTTTCAAGTTTCAGACTTTGTTTATATAGTTCCAATTTTGTGATATTGAAACATTTAAATATTGAACATGAGCTGTATATGGAGGGATCTTCTCCTTGCCTCCATTCAATTCCTGGAGAACATCAAGCTTTTTTGAACTGCTATTGTCAACAAGCAGCTAGTAAATAGTATAAAAGGTTACAAACCTGTTATGTCTGTCTGCTTAACCCAGGAATGAGGTCAAAGCCTTTGTTTGTTATGACTGATATTGCTTAGGGTTTAGAAAATACTCCTCACAATACTTTCATGTTATTTATTGTTTTGTGCGTAATGATCTCAGCTGTGATAAGTTTCCAGTTGGATCTTATTAGTGCATGTGATCTGATTTTAGCATTTATCACCAAAGGTGGCACGTACAACATGTGAAATATCCAAATCTCCACAGACAATTACTTTAATTGATATATAAAATTTGATAAAAAATTGATTTACTTTTGATGGCAGTGAACAAATTCAGACATAAACATGGAAATAGGTTTTATTTCAGGAAGGCCACACCTAAGGCTTTTGTTGAAATTTTAAGTTCCCATGTTTTAATTAATGTTTAATTTCATCACTATTCAAGGTCAATTGGAAATGAATTAAATGAAAATTTGATAAATGTCAGATCTATTTCTAATTTCTTTTCTCACTCATTCATCTCTTTTTTATGCGTCAGTCTTCACAGTTTTACTTTGCCATAAGAAAGCAGGAACAATATTGGTCTAGAGGATAGTACTTAATGCCTTGAATCGTTGAATGAATGTATCTATAAATATATCGGCTGTTAAAGAATATCACTTAAAGGGAAATAAATGTCATACTTTAGGATGGCCAGGGTTAGTGCACTATATTTTTAGTGTTTAGATAATAGTAAATGTTATTTATATGAACCTGTAGGGTATTTTGGTTTATTCTGGTTATATATATTCAGGAGAAGTCCAGTAGATGTTTGTATTCAGAAGGACTGAAGGTTAAAATTCTGTCACTGCATGTTCTCATATGGCTAGATAAACTTAGTTTTAGCCAAAGCTGGCATCCTCTTTGTTAAACATAGTTTTGTTTTGCCCTGTCAGTGGAAATTTATTATAAACACTTTTGGCGCCAAGTTATGAAAAATAAATAACTAGCAAATAATCAAAACAGCTATACCAATATATAGGAAAAGGCTTGAAAATAACATTTAATTGTATTGCAAAACCTACACACACTGTTTGCATAGTCTGATCAAGTTTCAAGACGGTATAAAAAGCATCAGAAGTATTGCAAGGAAATGGTCATTAACATAGGAAGCAATGTAGCCGTAGCATCACAAATTGTCTACATTATATCAAACACAAATTACTGCTTCAGTTGTAACAGTCATATTGAAATTGTATTGCAGAGACACTCAGCAGGATCATGGAGCAACTACAAGAGGATGAACATATGACCAGACGACAGATTGCAGCCTCTAACATCATTCAGAAGGTACACATGACATACATTATAGACTCTATACAAAAAAGTAGTTTGCTTCCAGTAAGGTTATAGTAGATTGGGTTTTTCAGCTTGTTTTTTCTGTTTTATAATTAGATAAACAAGCTAGTTATGTGATATTGTAGACACAAATACTCAAATAATTCAATTTAAAATAACTTTGTTTATAATTTGTTTATTTCCTTTTGCTACCAAAGTCAAAATAAAATAGCCCAAAGTGGAGTCATTTCTTGGCAGAAATAATGCTTTGTGTAATACTAAAGGCAAAACTAAGTGCCCCGCCCCACCCCACTACGCCCCACCCCTGTCAACCACATACATCAGCCTTTCTCTAAGCAGGCTTTGAATTTGATCCCTTTTGAATGTAAGGCACTTTCGTCCTACAGTTGCACCACACATATTACAACAATATGAGAGAGTTTGAGTTAAGTGGGGGGGGGGGGGGGTATGGGGATGTGTCTGTTTGTTCATTCTCAATTCAGGAATGCACTTTACTTTGACGACACACAGTTTTACAATATCATCCAAAATTAAAGACGCTATTTCTGGAAATGCTGTCAGAAGCAGCAAATAAATTTTCCTTTACGGTTTATTTAACTATTATTTGGCACGAGGGTGATTCATCTGGTTTGAGGAATTGGTCTTTTTCTTCTTAATTTGCGCCTTTTTGGAAAATGGTATAATTTGATTCCAGGTTAGACTTCCATTTTCAATTACTGTGTTCCTTGAACAGTTGCTTGTGACATTTCAAGCATTAACTATCCAATGACGTCATACATGCTCTTGTTGGCTGTAGTTTATGGTAGTAATGATGGGATTGGCAAATCAGTTGTCAGACACATCTGGCTTGTTGACTATAGTTATTTCATTCAATCTTTTGGCTTTCATTTCTCTAGGCCTGAAATTCACCGACAATTCTAGGGAGTGTTTTGAAACTTTTTCAAAAATGCATTTTGAAAAATAGTCTTCCTGTTAAGTTTCCATATGTGTTCACATGAATTTAAATAGATCAAATAAATTTAATTATTTGTATCTGTCTCTCAATTCTTAGCAAAATAAAAATGGTTGAAAAGTGCAGTCATGAGTTGAAGTGTTACAGAATTTGCTTAAGAACAGTTAGTGAATTTGAGACCTGCAGGCTGCAGGTCATACATAGTTACATGGTTTGTAAGGGGTTATACAATTATTTTGAGCACGGTGTCAGTCTTATTATCAAGTACTGTGATTGGCTGATATAACCATGTGATACATTGTAACCAGTTAAATGCAAGAAACATCGAGCATGAGAAAATGTGTGTGCTCAGGAAAATTCTATAACCTTTAAACTTACAGCATAGGTAGTCTTAAACTTGTAGTATAGGTAGTCTAAAACTTATAGTATAGGTAGTCTAAAACTTATAGTATAGGTAGTCTTAAATTTATTGTATAGGTAGTCTTAAACTTATAGGTAGTCTAAAACTTATAGTAAAGGTAGTCTTAAACTTATAGTATAGGTAGTCTTAAACTTTGTAGTATAGGTAGTCTAAAACTTATAGTATAGGTAATCTTAACATAGCTATTTAAAATTTAAAAAAATGACTAAATTTTGAGATATTAACAAGATATATTCTAGCTTATTTTGGGACACAATCAATATGAAAACATAGTTGTGACCATAGGTCACTCACGGTTACTAGTTCAGTATTTTATTTTAAAGCTGCTTTGTCCTCTTTATAAGTCTACATTGTTGTCTTATTTAATTAAGGCTGCATCATCATTCAGTAAAGGGCTAACAGACTTGTGAAAAAACACATCAATTGAGATGCCACTGACTATTGGTATTTATATAATGACCCAGTCAAGTTTTCGGGGCTGTGATAATCCCTTTGACAATATTTGAGAGTTCTAGAACACTTCAAATAAGCTCACAATGTGTTACTTTGTTACACATTGTTTAGTGCCTGTGGGGTAATAAATTTTTAATTAAAAAGTGTTCACACTGAAGCCATTTTTGCTTCACATGTTAGTTGCATGTTATATTGTGTGGTTTTGACCTTGCGGAGACTTATTGGACGTTTCTCAGGTCATCTGTGCGTGTATTACAGATTACAGTATAAACATGCACACATACCATAAGTTAGAATGTAGAATAGGAAGAAAATCAGTTTCGATAGCCTTAAACGCAGTATGATATGATAACTGTAATGTTAAGTCACGTGTGAAACTCTAAATACTTGAATATCACATAAGGGTTTGACAGGTTTGGAACAAATATAGAAATGAAGCCTTGTAATTCATCATGTCACATAATGATGGTTTCGGAATATTTTCAATTTTCATAGGGATTCAGACAAGAAACAATGTCAGATGAATGCAATCTATATCAAAACGGGATTGGTCAGTGATGATAAGAGTAAAATCAATGTCCTGGATTAGTTTAAGGAGTACATTATCCAGTCAAATCCACACTTGTACAAATCATGATCAATGGATCTAAAAATAACTGCTCTCAATGTCAAATTAGTGCAGATTCCTCCAGTCCATTATCAGGGACAGATTCTGGTTTTTGTTTGAAGAGATACGATGCAAACCGCCCACCCTCTATCCTTCCATACTAACCTTATAGTAATTATCTTTGGGAATGTTTGGAACTAGATCAGGATTTTTTTTTCAGAATTTTAGAATTTTGGTAGATGGAAACTTTTCCAGCAGATGACAATTCAGCACTTAAAGGATTCAAGGTCACTACTACTATTTCTAAGAAAGAATGTTGTCTGTGTAACCATAGTTACAAAGTCTTGCCATTGGCCAGTTTCTTGTCTTATTTAGCTAGAATATCTGAGTAAGCTTTGTCTGCACTGTTTGTGAATGTTATTCTGTTGACTTGTGACACTGTTATGGTTGCCATTGGCTACATGCTTTACTTTGTTTTTACAGGACTTGGTTACCTTGCTGATGGAGATCGAGGATGACCCGGATATATTTAGTCTAGCAGTCAAGTGAGTCACATAACGTTTTAAAATTTATGAGTAAACATTACTTATATAAAGCTCCAGATAAGGAGAGTATTTTGAGAAATTTGGGTACTATTTTCCACGTTTCTCGACCAAACCTAATCTTGTGGGTACTCTTAAAAATCGCCTCATCGAGGAACTCTTAAGAGTACCTACATGATAAGGTTTGGCGGAGAAACATGGAAACAGACTTGATGAATTTCTGCGATACGCAGCCTATCTGGAGCCCTGTATATAAAACCTGCTTTGAGGTCAATAGTCATGAACAGGAGAAAAGTTTGAAGGGAATCTGTTTCTTTTTTAGATCTCCAGACTACCAAGTGATCAATGATAAGCTTTTAGGATTGCATGTCATCCAGCTGTTAACTTTTGCCAATAGTAATTTCTTCAGAAATGTCATATTGTCACCCAACTTGTTCTGAAGTTTCCCTCAATCTTTGTAGGGTTCAGGTTAATATAACAATAAATAATTGGTTTGGGTAAATTTCGAAACTTATCATTTATAAGGGTAAACTTGGGCTTTGGTCAGATTAAGATCCCACCAATGAGTAAATAAATTATTTTAAATTGGAAAAAATAATTGTAGATCTGATTTCAAATTAACAAAAGTCTGGAGGTAGTGAATAGTTCTTTAAATCTTGTGTCAAATTTGACTTAAGACAATTGGTATGAGTTATTTTAAATTTGAGGGGATTTTGTCGTTAATTTTGAATGATCTCATATTGAAAACATATGGGGTAAGGAAGTAGATTTGGACATCATTATACTATTTGTTATCTAAGCTGCTTGTTTCTGCTATATGTCAGATCTAGGAACTTCAAGAGTAAGGAAAACAAATTGAGAAAAAGAGATTTCCTGAAATCCATATTCATACTAAAAAACAAACATATCTCAGCTGTTTGAAAAGGTGACAGTTATGTAATTACGTCATTCAAGTCAAACAAGTGGTCTGTACTAGTGGACTTTGTATGTTCTAAACAGCTGATCCAAACTTAACATACTTCAGATGTTATCTTACAACATATCAGATCATAAAGGTGAAAAATGTGTCAGTGTCTACTTCTGTATCTGATAGGGACAGTTGTTCATTGACAGATAATCTTAACTTACATTTTAGTCTTTAGTCATCACTATTTGCCATGGCTCTAAAAAACTAACATTAATGAACTTTTAAATGAGTAGATAAATTTCATATGGATCAAGATCAAATTTCATGTGGGACAAGGTCAAATTTCATGTGGGACAAGGTCAAATTTGACAAGGTCAAATTTCATGTGGGACAAGGTCACATTTCATGTGGGACAAGGTCACATTTCATGTGGGACAAGGTCAAATTTCATGTGGGACAAGGTCAAGTTTCATGTCGGACAAGGTCACATTTCATGTGGGACAAGGTCACATTTCATGTGGATCAAGGGCCTCAGTCTATACTGGCCTTTTGCTGAAGTGGTATAAAGAGACTTATCTAGCTATCTAGACAGCCCAAAATCGAATCCTGGTGGGGGAAAGCCTTTTTCCTCAATTGTTTTTCTGGATCTGACTTAAAGCCATCATTTTACTTATGGATATGTTTAATTGTACTGAAGACGCAACTACAAAACACTAATCAGCCAGCTGATCACTTCAATATGAGCGAAATATTCCTGAAATATAATGTTACCATGACAACAACTAAACCATAAATTGCTGCTCATGGCTTTCAAAGAAATTAAAAGGCTTGACAGAATTCTATGAAATTTCCCTGAGGTAAAACATTTGCTGTAGGTGGCACATTGCCGTATATTAAGGCAAGTGATATGTATGACACATTGTTTTGTAACATTTTTAATGACTTTGACCTGTTTGTAACCTAACATCACTTGTTCTGATGATCATTATGACAAGTTTGTTGGGATATAAAGCAGTCATAAAGAAGTACTAACTTATATTTCCGCGTCGTGAGTGAGAATAATCTGTTGATATTTGGATTTGGTTTTCATTTGTCACTTGTCAGTAGTCACCACGGTACAAGTTGGAAAGGTGTCAGGCTACTTATTATACTGACAAAAACTTGTTTGATAGAATGGAGAATAGACAACCAGGTCCAGTATGTTTGATACTAAACCATTTAAACAGAAAAAACAATGCTTTTTCATTGCACTACCATTACGCCTTATATTTCTGTTTCCTTTTAAAGGAAAGCTTTTAAAATTTAATGATAATCTACAGTTTAAAATTTAAACTGTATTTATTTTACAACAATGGTGAAACAAGTTATTACAACTTACAATCAGTCTCTCTCTTTGGCTCAGATGGAGTTTGGTCTTTTTTTGTAGGAGGAAACTGGAATATTTGGGGAAAACCTTCGTGTCAGACAGGTGACCACTACCGTACCCTCTCACATAATCTCCTAAAACATCTTGAGCTTAGTTAGAAATTATGGTCAAAGTTTTAAAGTAGTAATAATAATCAATAAAAGTTAAAACAATGGTTATATCCCACCTTAACAGGAAGACTGTTTGTAACGACTAGGTACTTGTAGTTGTAAAAGCTCTTCAGCATAGAGATAAATAAGGTCTTCACATATTTTTCTTGCAGATGGCAAATAATGTGACGTGTATAATTTTTCTCATCATAATAGTCATAAATGTTTCAGATAAATCAAATGAAACAAAGATGTTTGTAATTTGAAAATATGATTGAATATTTCAGTTATTCTTTTGGCTTTAACAATCTAATAATTTGATTTCATATTTGCTGAGATGGTTTGGAAAGTCATGTAAAGAATGGTGAAATATTTCGCAATTTTCAATTACTTATTCTCCATATGAGGCTAATATGGGTTTGATTTCAAAGCAAGGCAAAATGCTATTCTAAGCTGAAGAATATAATATAAGCCGGAATTTTTTTTTTTTGTCACCATCTGGTGCCTGTTTATTTTCCCTGTCTTAGGTATGTGAAGGTTGAGGAACCACCCTTCAGCATATCGTCCAATATGTTTTTAATGGTGTTAGTTAGCTATATGATATATATGTCTGTTAGTACAATCATGGACTTTTGGTAATGATTTACTAGTTCACCTGAGCCAGAGGCTCAATGTGAGCTATTGTGACTGGCCTTTGTCTGTCAACATTTGCTTTAAAAGACTTGTCCTCCTACACATCTAAGCCAATTTTAATACAACTTTACAGGAATGATCCTTAGGTGGTCCCCTTTCAAAGTTATTAAAAGAATTTGATTCCATGCAGAACTCTGGTTGCCATGGCAACAGAATTGAAAATCTTTAAAGATCTTCTTCTCCAAAACTAGTGGCTAGATTTGAAAACAATATGGTATGTGTGTTCCTTGGGTGACCCTCTACAAAGATTGTTGAATTATATTGATCAGTAAAAAAACATGGCTGCCAGGGGGCGGAGTCAGTTTTCCTTATATGTAAAAAGTGAAAACTTAAAAATTCTTGTTCTCTAAAACTAGTGGTCAGACTTGAAAATAATTTGGCAAACTTTTTCCTTGGTTGAACATCTACAAAGATTGGTCAAATTATTTTGATCAGTAAAAAAACATGGCCACAAGGGGGGTGGAGTCTTTCCCTTATGTGTATATAGTGAAAACTTTAATAATCTTCTTCTCCAAAACTAGTGGCCAGATTTGAAATTAATTTGGCATAAATGACCCTCTAAAACGATTGTTCAAATTATTTTGATCTGAAAAACATGGCCTCAAGGGGTTCAGGCTATCATATTCAGGTGAGCGCCTCTAGGGCCATCATGACCCTCTTGTTCTATAGAGACATAGTTGTAATGTCTCTATATCTTTCTCTCAGTTTCTCTTCTTAATGGAGTCACAACTGTACTTTTTTAGTCCTATCCATACAACATGAGTCTTGTCAAAATTTACTTTAAGACCTGAATATTGTGAGAAGTAGTAAAGTTCATTTAAGGTTTGTTTTGAGATGTAACAGTCCCGTCTAAAACTGCTGTAAGGTCATCTGCATATTGAGACAGTTTAAATTCAGCCGGGATTTGGCCGGAAATTGTTGATAGGCAATTACAAATACAGGGAAGATTCCATTACATATACATTAGCTAAATAATTGAAAAACAAGATAATATAAAAAGCAAACACATTAAGATTGTTATTTTAAGATTAGTTTCATGTCTTACTTTAATCAGAGACAATGTAAAAGTTGTTTGAAGCCTGACAAGGGAAGATGGGAATATAACTCACATTAAAAGTGTCATGCATATCTTTTTGTATTAACATACTTGTTTACCCGCATGTTCAAAACAGTAATGGAATTGTACTGAAATGTCACATCAAGAGTTTTTTTTTGTAAAAACTAGCAACATTAGTAAAAGGACTCTTAAGGCTTTTTGGAATAACAATAAGAGCTATCGTTATATCATAACATAAATATTTGTAATTAATTTTTGCTGGAACTAAAATAACCTGGTGTTATGTAAATATTTTGAATTTGGCTCAGGTCTGCAGTGACATCAACATGGCTGTATGCATGTTCTTTGTTTGATCACATAAAATTTCAGATCAATAAAACATATACTGGTATATGTGTAACTTGAGATTTTGTTTTCAGTTGCACAAAACCAATGCTAATGCCCTGATGTAAGTTTACAGGAAAAAAGTAGGGGGGGGGGGGTTTGCTTCTTGTGTAGCATGGTTAGTTTCCTGAACTATACTTTTATCTTGAAAAGAATGAGATTTGCAATCAATGTTGCTATAGAACTTGGGTTAGAATTTCAAAATTAAAGTATATGACATCTTTGTAGGCTTCTTATACAATATTGTTAATGATATTACTGATAGTCTTTCCCCAAGATGAAAAAAAGGACAGGGTGCTCAAATAAAAAAAAAATGGACACTATAAGCATGTGGTATTCTGTCAAAAGGGGGCTTGTTTATAATGGGATGTTTTTGTCAAGATCAAACACATATACTAGACCCAGAGCATGAGTCATCCAAAAAATTTCATAGCTGGTTTATGCAAGATTATATATGAACTTCTTATAAACAGGGTTAAATCCCCAGTGCCTCTTCAAAAATCTAGACATAGTTGAAAGTATTACACCCCATTTAAATACTAACAGTTTTCCAGTTGTAAAATGTCTCTTTAGTAGAATAACTGTTTTTGAAATTATTTAAAAAACTAAAGCAGAAAAACTTCAACCATAAGGTATTGATTCATGCTGCCCTAGTTTTGGTTTGATTTAAGTTGTAATTACTTGGGCAATGCAATAGAATTAGGAGGACTGAAAGTTTGATAAATAAAGCAACAAAACAGCATTTCCCCAAATAAAAAGCAGGACACATATAGATTTAGGCCAGTTAGTTTTACATGAAATTTCTATACTTTAAAATGGCACAGAACCTTTCATTGTCTCTGTTTTAGTACAGACAACATGACACAACATGACACAACATGCCTTCCTAAAGCAGTGGTTTCATGAAGACAAGGAATCAAAATCTTGTGAGGAAGACTTACTGCAAGAATGTGCTGCAAACTGATTTAGCTAAAACTGTTTATATTAGCTCAATTATGTTGAAAGCCTCTGGCTTATAGAAACACTTTCAAGTCTGTTTCCTGGGTAGAACCAGCACTTGGTGTCAAATGAAGGTCAGGAGAAAGGCTCCCTTTGGGGCTCAAACCCGCAATCTTCTCAAGGCGGACACCATATCAATTACATCACTGTGCACTGCTTGAGACCCAGATCTGAAGTGTAGCACTCAAATTGCATCTTGATTAAAATCTTTAATAATTTATTAGTTTTTTGAGTATTTGTTTTGTAATAAATGAGTCATGTTGTTTTGTCTTTGAACCTTACTAGAGTTACAGAAATAACTGTGAGATGAAAATTCCCAGAAAATATGGATGAGCTGATTGTAATTAAGTGTCACAGAATGCTTCATCATTGGAATACAATTAAGTGTTGGCACATTAAGAGAACATTTCTCTTTATTGTTTATTTTGTTTTCATATTTGTAAACTCGGTCAGTTCTGTTAACAGTACACCATGGACACTCAGGGAAAAGCTGACTTGCACGTGTAAATTGAGTCACTTGTTATTCTCTGTAATCCTGTAATACATTGGCCCTCTGTTAAAGAAAGCTTTTAGGGCTAGGCTTTAGGTTTAAAGCTTTTCAAATATGCTACAGACTTTACAACAGTTGTTCAAACAGAGATTTTCAGATATAAAATTAAAGGGCTAAATGACCATTAGCTACAACTCCTCCTTATTTCTGAATAAGCATCACAGCAGTCAATCACCAGGCGTCATCAGGAGCTGTCTAGCTACTCAGGAATGGTTGCGCACAATGTACTTGTGTATATACAAACTGATTAAAGAAAGAAGATTATAATTAAATTTTCTGATTTAGATTCTTCTTTTTTTCCAGGTTGATGGTTAACCTGACACAGCCCATTGAATACCTGCATGTTATAACACCCTCTGACAAGTTAAAGAATGACGAGTCACATCTCCAGTTTTGGGAGGTAGAGAAAATGCTGAAGGAGGCGAAAAAAACATGTGCAGGCTCCAAGTTCACGTGGTCTTTGATTAGTGAGGTCAGGAAAATCATAATGGATGTAAGTTACTGATTTTATCAAATTTTTTATTGTTTCTGTTGTTGTAGGTTAATAAACTCCACCTCACCTATGTAGGACAGCAAAAGGTATTAAATATAAATTAAATATAGCCTGTTCACTTTTTTATTAGATTTTATTTAGTCACCTAGTTAGCTGCTTTTTGACTCACCATGACCTACATACAAACTTATCTAAGGTTTTATCAAGGGAAACATTCTAACCAAGTTTCATGAATATTTGGCCAAATATATGGACTCTGTTCTATTAAATCAGGTGGCCGATATAAGGGTCATTAAGGCCATTTTGTTTTAGAAACCTGCATAGGGACCCCGTGTTTCCCTGAAAAGCCAGACAGTTATTAAGTGTTAACATCTGCATGTCAGCATTATTACATCCTCAGTTGTATGTCAGGTTGAATAGACATTATTGGTCAGTATCTCTGTCCAATCTGTTGGCTATCACAAGAAACAACAGCTGATCACCCTTGTTTTCTTGTGGAAATGAGGGAACTCTTCTATTAATACAACAGCAAGTCAGGTACCTGGCTGGTGGTTATTATCAATAATTGATAGACAGTAAACACTTCTGTTGCCATGGGAACATACAGGTTGTCACAGCTTTTGCAGGTGATATAGAACCAGTGTCCTGAAATAAACAAGTGTGATTGATTAAAAAGAAAAAAGATTGTAACCATACATGGAAATCTAGGGAGAAGCAAATGAATTATGAAACAGAGAAAGTTTTATATTTCAAGTAGAGCATAAAAGATAGTTTATATTTCTGTACTTAATTTATAAGTCACAAAATCAAACCATATAGTCTCCATAAGGAGTCTAATAGTTTCAGTTGAGACTGATTGGTGATAATACACTCATAGAATCTGTAGATGTTTTGTCAAGTGTTCAAATTTACATTTTGAAAACAAACCAGTTTTTTTAGCCCTACTTAAGTGGAAAGAGCTCAAGCCATGGTGCAGTGTCCATTGTCTGTGCGTGCATCCGTCTGTCTGTTAAAAAATTTCTTTTGGAACCTGATAGAGTATTTATTTTTCATCAAACTTATTCAGTAGACACTGTAGTTAGATATTCATTAAAGCTTGACTTTACAAAAATTA
>JAULCC010223080.1:0-12699 GCA_032358795.1 Nuttallia obscurata | reverse complement strand
TCATTTGTTGACACCAAGTACTGGTTCTACCCAGGAAACGGACTCGAAAGTGTTTCTACAAGCCATGGGCTTTCAACCTAATCGAACTAAAATAAATAAGTTTAAACTAAAAGCCCTAAGATTCTACATGGTTTGCAGTCATTTTCATTAAGTCTAATATACCCTACAAAAGTTTACTGAAATGAGAAGCAATTTCTTAGAAAGTTAGAAATTTGCAAACGACATTTACAAATTTGGCGCCAAAAGGGTTAGAAAACTGTAGCCATTAACATGACCCAACATATTTGGTATGACGCTTAACTATTTATGTGTATCGCATTATCATAGCTGACTATTATCACGCGTGCATTTGAATGTTGGCTCATCCATGTCCGAGTTAGCCAGCATTATTATCTATACTGAAATGATGGTATACATGATATTTCTCCGATGTTGTTTACAAGATGTTCATCTGTCTGTGACCAAGAAGTTTTAATGAGAAATTAAAATGTGAGAATTTTACGGTGTAAGCTGTTGCAACAACATTATTGTCAATAGAAGGTGGAGAACAGGTGGAGAACGCATTGTGACCGTAACTAAAAGGTCCCTAACAATGCAAACCTTGACAGCAGTTGGGAAAATTCTGTTTTATCCATAAGACCTACTTTTTTTGCTTCGCTTCACATGGAAAATGCTTATTACAAAGATACTTGTAAATATAACAATTAGTAATTACACTTGATGTATACGTTAACAAAATATCCAAAGTTAGCATTCTCAAGTATCTCAAACAAATCTTTATTTTCCCTATTATACAGACAACTGACACAATAAAAGACGTTCCATTAGTTGGGGAGACTATTCGTGCACCAACATGATGATTATTCCGCTACTGTTTCTTGCCGGTGGTATAAGCGCCTTTCATTTATCACGTTAGTATCTGTACCAAATAAACCCAGTGAAACTTTATTGTCAAACGATATTGTAACGGCGATAACGTAGCCCTGAAACCAGCTCACTCGGAACTCCTCGGTCGATTCGGTACCCTTCATCTAACCTCGAATGTATGACGTAATCCGCCATTTGAACTATTTGAATTTGGAATTTTCCTTCTAAACAACAACAACAATAAACAACAGTTGATGCGGGCAGACGCCGGTAAGGGTTTTTTTTTTGTATAAAAACTTGTAATTTGTGACTGCACATAACAGAAGATCGCACTGCTTGTCGAAATCTAAAGCTTTTCAAGGACGGTAAGTTTTCGGTTGTTTGTAAACCGGCAGCGGCGAATCACAGAATGTATCGGCGTAACTACATATCACTTACTGTCATACATCCGAGATTAGATGAAGGGTACAGGAATCGACCGAGGTGTTCCGAGTGAAACCAGCCTTGGATGTATTAAAGTCAGACTTTTTACCGTAAATGCAGAATTGCGGCAAGTCGTAAAAATAAATATTTTTTATCGAAATTACTAATAAATATGTAGTTTAAACTGTTTATATCATGTTTGCATTGTTATAAAACAATTTCTCTTTTGTAAAAATAAAGTGAAAGATAATGCAATTCTTTAACACATTTTACGACATATTATCAACTGCACAAGAGTTGCCTCCCGTGACGTTGATTACGCCATTCTTAATAAAAACTGTTTAACGCGTTATCAACATAACGACACATTGTAAGATTATATCATGAGAACAATTTATACATCAATTTTAAAGCTTCTGGTGTCAATTCATGTCATATTTTTCTCAATTTGTAGAACTTTGTATGTAATTAAATCATATTCAAAATATCAGATTTTTTAAGTCAGGGGAGGTAATTTAAATGACTAAAACTCAATATTTTGCATAGCGACTTGTATTTTTATGTTCAAATTCTGGTTCTTGATTATATTATACAACATTAACTGGAGTATTAAAAAAGTTAGAAGTTATTTTTTTTAAGTTATTGTTAAAATATCAAAATGAATTAATCCTCGCTAATGTGAATTCTTGTATAGTCAAACCATGACCATTGTTTTGTTTCGAAAATAAGGTAAAAATGTTTGATTATGTCAATTTATGTCTCATGGTGGGATACAACCTACAAAAAAGGAAATACAACTGATTTTGGTTTCATTTTAAGGTGAATTTGAAAATACAATAGTTTTTTCATCGGTTGAAATATGAAACATTTGCACTTTTGACGCGTTTTCTTCAAATTTCTCTAGTGTAAAAATTTGCACAGCCACCCTTAAAAGTATTAGCATTTTTTTAAACTACATAAAATCATCTACCAAAATAATCATATAAGAAGAAAAGTTAAATTTTATCAAAAAAGTCTTCTAACTTTAATACATCCCTAAGAACTGACGTTCGCTGGGTAGGGCTACGATACAGTCCCATTCGAATATTGGAACAAATGCGAAAGTGATTCAATACTGCTAGTTTTTTATCTCTCACAAAAAAGTATGAGATATCTTAAGTTTGTCTTTATTTCTTATCAGCCTGAAGGTTTTCCGGTAAAACTGGGTTAACTAAAACAGCAGTTAAAATTATGCCTAGGCCCTCTCAGCAACAGGTGTAATTAGCGATCACCAGCTAACTGTTTACAGTAATGTATTGGCCTCTGCTGCCAACTGCTTGACCATGAGATTGAAACATGATACTACAGCCTGCATGCTGAGAAGTGTATTGCCCTGTAGCAGAGCAATCTCAAGCAGTTATTCCCTAGACGCCTTTTGGATGAAACATTACATTTCGTCTTCCAAAGATGCTTTCAAATTTTCGTTGATCTCTGTTTTAAGAGGGAAGTTATATGTGTTGTAATAACATGTTAAGCTAGTCGTAATATTATCTCATAAATATCAAATCCTGTCTTAGGCTTTCAGCTCCCAAAATGTCTCCCCGCTAAAAACTCATATATATGAAAATGAACGTACTAACATGCTTTTTATAATATATAATATGTGTGTGTTTACTTTCTGTAGCGGAGAGTCAGTCTGGCTGTAAGGACGTTTATATCTGGTATGCAGATGGATCAGTAGACTGTGAATATCTCTATACACCGTCAGGGTGGGGCATGCATAATAACCCTGACTACTGGTGTAACGATTATAGCCAAACTGTCTGTTGTGAAACGTGCACACGACTGAGAAACGTAAGTATAAAGTAAAAGACGGGCGTCAGTCTTTATAATATATATAGAAAAAAGAATATAATGGCTTGTTTGTTTTTTTCGAATTTAACATCGCTTTAAAAGTATTTCAGTCATATCGCGACGTCCAGCTCATCACAGGTGGAGGAAGACCCCGGGGGACACTATTTCAGGCACAGAGTGAACCCGGGTAGAACCACCGACCTACCTCAAGCCAGCTGGAAGCCTTCCTCACATTAAAAATCCGAAGTGCCCATACCGGGATTCGAACCCACAGCGGTGAAGGGCTGAGAAATTGCAAGTCAATGACTATAACCACCGGGCCACGGAGGCCCCCTAGATACTGACATGAATAAGAAAGTCCGCACGTACCTTGTTCATTCAAATTCTTGTTGCACAAAATATAATCTAGCATACAATTGGGTTATATAAACGGAAAAGGTTTTTGTGAATTAGTGGTAAAATTCGTTGACAGGTTGTGGGTTTTAGCCCTGCTTGGTTCATACTGTCTTTCATTTGCGGAAACTATCAAGCTAACTTACTAACTAACAGAAATACGCTTGTGCTACCTGGAATCTTTCTCCATCGCGAAAAGATGGCAAATGTGTACTGCACTGTGTCCTCGTGACTCCTGACCCCTCCAACAACCCCTCTCCAAAAGTTAAATAATAAGGTTAAATATATTCCAAGAAAAGCCAGCTCACGGCAATGAAATCAACTGTACGTTTATGCCTGGTCGTATTTTGGATTGGTGAAGCAACAGCAGTAAACTTTTTTGATAGCGGTCGTTCAATGATCAATGTACGGAATGCATTAGGGTCATCGTCACAGCGAGTAAGCGCTACTTTCAACGGTCAAAAAAATGTTACGCAAGTTTAAACTTCAAACTGGTGCAACATTTATACCCAAGTTTCACATTTATCGTATAAGAGAAAAACATTCAAAACAGCGAAACATTTTTTCAACAAGGACATAAACGCGATGGCTTTAATAGGATTCCCCAGATACAAAAGTGCAACCTTTTTTCGCGTTGACGCTACTTCCTCCTTGAAAAAATGTTACGCTGATGTAAATGGTGAACATCGCGTATATTTTTTTACATTTCTCTTAAACAATATATAGGCAACTTGGGTGAAAAATGTTGCACCAGTTTGAAGATTAAACTTGCGCAATATTTTTTGACAGCTGAACGGAGCACCAATGCTCTCGGGGGCGATGACACTAATTAAATCCGTATTAATGTGTCTGCTTGGATCATAATATTACAGTCACCGTACAGTGTATGGCGTTTTTTTTAATATACTTTACGTATAACCCTTTCGTCTGCATATATTGTTGTCTGCCTCAGTGTTGAAAGATAATATTTATTGAATTTCTGTTTAAAACAATATCAGAATGTCAGACATTTTGGATACTGATGAGACGCCGAGTGACTCGGCGTTTCATCTGGATTCAAACTGTTTGCAAAAATATCACCGATCCGCCTATCACCGGCGAAGGGGTTAAGAACTGCATAAACAACCAATTAAGAAATTGTGGTACTAATATAATGAATGTGCAAGAAACAATAGTTTTATAAAATTTTACATACTTCCTGGACTTTACTATGTATCGTACACCTACATCTTTTATTATGTAAGAAACTTGCATGTATAAATTTTATCCGTTAAACCTTTTTGATAGACAAATGGCAGCATATAAACATTAGAGTCAATTAGAAGAGGTACAACCTTTCATCATTAAGCCACATTAAACACTCAATATACAGCCATGTTTAACCACATAAACATTACTTTAATCAAGTGTGTGTCTTCGTCCGCTTTACATAGAATGACGTTTTTATTATATTTTCATGGTGTTTACAATGTTTTTTATTTACAGGAAGGAGTGATTGACTGATCGGTTGATAGAAGAACTGTAAAGAGGTTGTTGACATCTGTAGCATTTGAAACTGATGGAGTTATTGTACTATCGAACAAAAATGATGTCAAGTCTATTTTATGATATCCATATCTCATATATATCGTTTCGGTGATGTAAAACACGAATAAATATTTACCAGTAATAGTGTTAAATTTTACGATTTGTTGACTTTGATATATAACTCTTTCTCGTGAGAGCATCCGTGTATTGTAGGTACAGGTGTAATTAGCGCTTCTAAATGCGCAAATAGGCCTCTACGTTCACTATTATCTCAATATATTGATGTGAATTTTTCGTATATAGACTAACAGTCTAGATCCTACGGAGTTCTATAAGTGCAATCGCCCATGCGCGTAAGCGTTCCGTTCAACTGTCCAAAAAAACATGTTGGGCAAGTTTAAAATTCAAACTGGTGCAACATGTTTACCCAAGTTGCCTAAATATTGTATAAGAGAAATGTCTTAACAGATGTGCGATGTTCACTATTTACAACAGCGTGACATTTTTTCAAGGAAGAAGTAGCGTCAACGCAAACAAATGTTGCGTTTATTGTATCTGGGGAATCCTCTTAGGGCCATCGCGTTGATTGCATATTTGAAAAATTGTTACGCTCTTTTGATTGTTGAAAATAATGTATCTTTTTAGACATTTCTCTTATGCGATATATAGGCAATTTGGGTAAAACATGTTGCACCAGGTTAAAGTTTAAACTTGCACAACGTTTTTTTACCGTTAAACGGAGCGCTAACGCACTGGGGCGATGACACTAATAGAATTCTGTAAGATCCCGAGATACACCAACTTTTTATCATTTGAAACCCAGTTATTACAACCCTTGTCACCATCTATTAACGCATTTTTATGAATAACAGATTAAGTTACAAGTTTACTCCAATATTTCAGCATCCTTACATACCGACATATACAAAAGGTACCGAGCTAATTCACCATACACCCCTACGTTACTCGTGCGCATGTTTACTCCTGAAATACTTTAACACAAACGTAGATGAAATCTGTTTACTTCTTCTTATTCATTGAGTCTCCATATTTCACAAGCGTAACTCAAGCATTGAAAAGTTGAGATAAAACTTTCAGTTTCATGCAATATTTTCGAAATTTTACAAGTAAAACATTCAAAACTTTTAATCCCTTTTCAAGTAAGTGTCCCTGATTTAGGTAAAGTTTCAAGTATAATTAAATATTACTTCATGTCATTTAAAATCATTTACAATTTCAAAAGGTTGCCTACTGAAAGCCCAGGCTTCACCTAATTTCATTCCGACCCTTTTTCTAAATACTAAAGCTTTCCTTTTTAAAGCAAATCTATACTGACTGTAAGTTAGCTGGATTTGGCCTAATACAACCATATCATCAGCGAATGATAATATAATCAAAACAATTTCAACAAATTCCAGCCCACTATAGTCATTATTCTGTAAAAAACAATTCAAGGTATTCAATAAAGAGAGAATGCAGTATTGACGAAATTGTCTCCCCTTGTTTTATCCCGACCGAATAGTTAAAGAAATCACTATAAGAATTACAACGTCTTTTACAAGATTTGACCTTTGTTTACATATCTCTATTTATAGGTACAACAAATAATAAAACAAATAACGCATCGACGGTAGACCTGCCTTCACTTATCCCAAACTTGACATCAAATACAACATTATTCTGCTCACAAAAGTCATTAAATCTGATGTTAATATACTGTCCTTCAGTTCGTGGGCTTATGTTGTCTTCGCTTAAACTAAAACTTATCCTTGTAACTATTTTTTTTTAATTAAAAGTAATTTCAATATTCTTTACTAAGCAACGGGTTGATTTTATATTTCCATTTTATGCCGATATATTTTAACGATAAACAGGTTTAAATCACGTGTCAGTTTCGAATATGGAATGTGTTTGATAAAGGTTATCAACATTATTTGTGTGAGTAACGTTTAATTTGTTGACGGAATGAGAAAACAGGTTTGTATCATTAGATGATGCCCTCAAATGATAGAATTACCCCTGTTAAAATGAATCAAGCAGCGTAACTATCGGATCAAATAATAGATTATAAATCCTTGCATATTGCTTTGCTTTATTTCGTTAACATTTATACGTGGTCTAACAGTGAAGTTTGAGATAGTAGAGTATTTTTTGGAATACATACAAAAAGATAGAGAGAAATTTTGTCGACATAGATTTTCGCAATCTCTCTCTCTCTCTCTCTCTCTTACTATAAATAAGTGTGAACATTCATATATAATTCCCTCCATGTATTTGTCTTGGTTATTGAGGTCACGATAGGTTGGCTTTGTTTTATCAGTACTTTTAAAGTTAGCGTAAATATTATTATAAAAAAGTGTATTGTTGTTATGACGTTGTTTGTGTTGTTAAAATAGGCTACCTGTGTTTGTATAAACGCGACCGCAAAATTAAACGTCATAGGTAACTTCAAACAACACCTACAACTATGTACGTTGATCCGTGTGACCTAACTTTTGAACAATACATCATCCGAAAGTTTTGACGAACTAGCTTCTTCCAGTTGGAGTGCCTCATCACTGATGACAGGTCATTAATAACGGGCATTTTCATTGTCGTGTCAGCTATATAAACATGGTTAGCATTGAAAATAGTCATATGAAAAGCTAACCAAAACAGAAAGAGACACAGTGAAAATATCAAGAATAGTAAGTTGTTGTTTTTTTCAACTGGTTACTTACAGCCAAATAAGCAGCTCATGTAAACTGTTTATGCTTATGTATTAATTTCTAATAAAGTTTTGTCATTGATGAAATAAATAAGTTTGCGTTATAACGTAAATAGAAAAGTTAGTCTCATTTCATGCACTAGTTTGCTCTCTTGGTTAACATTTCAATTTAGAAGCTATAATCGTTATAAACCAGAAAATAGTATGAACTTTCATTTCGTTATGGTTTAACCCTTTCGCCGCCATAGGCGACTCGGTGATATTTTTTCTAACATTTTGAATCCAGATGTAACTGGGCGTCTCGTCAGGATCCAAACTGTTTGACATCCTGATTCTGTTTTTAAACAGAAATTCAAGAAATGTCCACTATCAAAAGTGAGACAGACGACAATCTACGCAGACGAGAACTGCTTGGCACCGAAATGGTTCAGTAAATATTATTCGTTTACACTTACTATTACAGCTTTGCCTGTACACATTGTCTATATACATCCATATGTTTTGTAGGAGTTAAAGAGCTTGTGGAGACTGATTCAACCTCGATTGAATAAGTTCAACTTCAGACAGTACAGTCGTCAAAATGAAGTGTTTGGTGATTTTACTTCTCATCGGCGGTATATCTGCCTTTCATTTATCAAGTAAGTTGAGCTAAACATTTCGACAGACATATTGCATTCTAATAAACGCAATTATAAATCACAAAATACTTCATGACTTTACTTAATCGAAAATTTGTATTACGTTTTTTGGGGTTTCCTATGATATAAAATTTATTAATATGAAATGCTGATTTTTTGTTTCAATAAAAATGTCTTTATAAGAGTTTAGTTATTCAGAAACCGATGCAGATGTGTTGTCTTTCTCACACTGATTGTCACTGCATGTTTCTAAACCTGTCAGACTTTCATAAGTGATGGCAGGACTTTGTCTATGCCCTTATGTTATTAGATAAGGAACCCTATCTAGATCGCTTTCTAATGTTTCTATAAGGGAAATATCTAGAACATTTCATAAAAAACTTCCTCTGCAATCTATTTAAAAATATTTTCACTAATAAAGGGACGATATTACACTAGTCATTTTTTCATTCCAAAGCTTATTTAACTTTGTTCTAGGGGTAGCCTTTACAAGAATAACGCATTTTGGCGAGTCCAATAACTTGCGGTATGAAATGACGAAAGAAATAAGATTCGTTTTACCAACTGTCAAGCCACCATAGAATAGGTTGTTACCAATGACAAGACTCAACTGTATCAAACTCGTTTAAATCTGTATTACACGAGGGTTTCTAAAACCGCCTGTAGTGTGTTTTATGTTCCTCAATAGAGTCAATATTATGTTACTTGGCCATCTTGTGATAAATATATACATCGATGAAGTTTAAAAGCAAGACAATTCAAACAATAGTGCGAGATTATAAAACAAAATGCATTATATATCAGGAAATAGACGAACAAAATGTAGTGTTTTTCTATGTAGCAGAGGTCTTGTCTTTTTTTCTGTTAGTTCGAAATAGATAGTTTACAAACAAACGATTTGTTGATTATAGTAATATTGCATGTATGTAAATATGTTTTGTGTGACCAAAGGCAGTTACTTTGCCGATTTGCCAAAATAATCTTGTTTTGAGTTGAGTATATAAACTAGCATTTTTTATTCCCTAGAGAAAAGCAAGTCTTCGTGTAAAGACGTATACATCTGGATTGCGGATGGATCTGTAGATTGCAAATATCTCTATACCGAGTCTA
Organism: Nuttallia obscurata; assembly: GCA_032358795.1. Lineage (NCBI taxonomy): Eukaryota > Metazoa > Mollusca > Bivalvia > Cardiida > Psammobiidae > Nuttallia > Nuttallia obscurata. The sequence continues at coordinate 3,201 of JAULCC010223080.1, read as the reverse complement.
TCTGGGGCTTACATAGGAACCCTGACTACTGGTGCAACCAATATAGCCAAACTAACTGCTGTGTAACCTGTAAAAGGCTTAGAAACGTAAGTTTGAGATGTAGCGATAAACGGAGATATATTGATATACGGTGACACAGATATTGTGATATACGGTGACACCGATATTGTGATATACGGTAATACAAATAGAGTGATGTACGGTGACACCGATATATTGATATACGGTGACACAGATAGAGTGATGTACGGTGACACCGATATTGTGATATACGGTAATACAAATAGAGTGATGTACGGTGACACCGATTTATTGATATACGATGATACAGATATAGTGATGTACGGTGACACCGATCTTGTGATATACGGTGATACAGATGGAGTGATGTACGTGAACAGAGTAATAGAGTGAAAAGAATACGGGAACAGAGTTAAAATAAGAAGAAAGAGATAATCGCTTAGCGAATTGTTACAGTTAGCTCTATTAAGCGAGGTCTTAAAAAATAAGATATTGTCAGCCAAAATTGCTATGGCTATTAAACGTAAATAACTATAGAAAATGGTTTACATAGAGAGATGGGGGGATAAGCAGGTGAATCTGAAATGCTGTGTTGTACTGTTACCAATCCTTAGGTGTTTAATGGTGACTCGTAGAGTCCGAGAAAAATACAAAATGAACTAACTAAAATAGTTATCAAGTATAATAGTTAACGATTATTCGTTATTGGTTTAATGTAAAGATACGAATAGAACGATTATCATTTTTATCCGAGTCGCAAGAGCATACAATAGAACAAAACCTTTGAACACTTCTGCTAATATATAGCATATTACAATTAATCAAATAACAGATCGCTTAAACCAGTAAAACACTGTGAAATTGTTAAGGTAATATTTTTGAGAACATAGTGATATTAATAATGTATACAAATAGTTTTGCTAAAGAGCAACTTGTTATTACATTGCCTACATTTTCTTTTATTTCCAGGAAGTCACTATAAACTGATTGACAGGCAGTTCCTGAAATGTACCTGTTTGGAGAGAAAGGGAAGAGACTGCTTCAAGGACAATGTTTGTCTCACTTGTGTTTTGTTGTCAAGGGGCAATATGGTCGTATCTAGGCATTGATAAATCCAGAACCTTTTTGCCAGCCTTGTCGATCTGGCGTCAGAGGAGGATATTGATGATAATCCACTTTGTTGTTATTTATACAGTGATTTACACTTACAATTAAATTTGTTATTGATCAATTGTCTTTACTTGATTTTTTTCCTTCCGGACGAAGACAAAGGTCGTGAATGGGTTTTATATGATATCCACTGGTGCAATAAAACATCAGCAGTGCTGTAGTCATACGAGCTAGTGTTCATCAACGTACATTGAATTATGTTTCATTATTTTGAAATTAACGAAACAGAAATCCGTACATTCAAGGGCATGTGAAATACAATCTTGATAAAATCGTCATTTTTTTGACTACCCAAAGGCCACACCAGAACATAGGAAATACGCACGAATGCACGTACACACACCCAGTTATCTAGCTACACACTAAGGCCACATCATGGCATGTGAAACACGCACGAATACATACACGCGCATTCGGTTGTCTAGCTATACCAAAAGGCCATTTAGGGACAGATGTAACATACACGAATGAATGCGCGCAAACCATGTTGTCTAGCTGTATCCTTAAGCCATATCGAAACGGAAGAAACACAAATAAATGCATGCATAAACACACGGTTGTCTAGCTACATTAAAAAGGTATTTTGGGACAGACGAAAATGGCATCAATGCACACATGTGCACCCTGCTGTCTGTCTATACCCTTAGGCCATAGCAGGACAGGTGAAACACGCATGAATGTATACATGCCCACCCTGTTGTCTCCCTATATTCTTAGGCCATATCGTGACAAACGAACACGCACGAATGAATACAAGTACGACCGGTTAACTAGCTTTTCCATAAGGCCATATATGAACAGGCTAAACAAGCATGACCTAACACATGGACACCCTGTTGTCTGCCAATATTCTGAGGCCAAAGGGACAGGTGAACCACGCACGAATGCATGCAGGTTCATCCCTTTGTCTTCCTTTACCCTAAGGTCAAAGCGGGACTGGTGAAACACGCATGAATGTTTACATGTACACCCGGTTGTCTGCCTAAACCTTAAGGTCATATCGGTACAGGTGAAACACGCACACTTTTGTATTCATGTGCACCCAGTTGTCTGCCTATAACCTAAGGTCATAGGGGCAGGTGAAACACCCACGAATGTAAACAAGTTCACCCGGTTGTCTGCCTATACCCTAAGTCCATAGCGGAACAGGTGAAACACGCACATATGTATACAAGTACACCCGGTTAGCTGCCTATAATCTTAGGCCATAGCGGGACGTGTGAAACACGCACGAATGTATACAAGTACACCCGGTTGTCTGCCTATAATCTTAGGCCAGAGCGGGACGTGTGAAACACGCACGAATGTATACAAGTACACTCGCTTCACTGCCTATACCCTAAGGCCATAGCGGAACAGGTGAAACACGCACGTATGTATACAGTTACACCCGGTTGTCTGCCTATACCCTAAGTCCATAGCGAAACAAGTGAAACACGCACGAATGTATACAAGTACACCGGTTGGCTGCCTTTACCCTAAGGCCATATCGGGACTGGTGAAACACGCATAAATACATACATGTTCACCCGGCTATCTGCCTATCACCTAAGGTCATAGGGACAGGTGAAACACGCAAGAATGTAAACACGTACATCCGGTTGTCTGCCTATACTCCAAGGCCATATCGGGACAGGTGAAACACGCAAGAATGTATACAAGTACATCCGGTTGTCTGCCTATAACCTTTGGCCATAGCGGGACGTGTGAAACACGCAAGAATGTAAACAAGTACACCGTGTTGTCCGCATAAACCGTGAGTCTATAGCGGGACAGGTGAAACAAGCACGAATGTATACATGTACACCCGTTTGTCTGCCTATAATCTTAGGCCATAGCGGGACGTGTGAAAAACGCACGAATGTATACAAGTACACCCGGTTGTCTGCCTATAATCTTAGGCCATAGCAAGACGTGTGAAACACGCACGAATGTATACAACTACACCCGGTTGTCTGCCTATAATCTTAGGCCATAGCGGGACGTGTGAAACACGCACGAATGTATACA
>JAULCC010222969.1:2062-12700 GCA_032358795.1 Nuttallia obscurata | reverse complement strand
ACCTTGGACTCAGATTTCAATGACAGGAGTTTACAGGATTTGGTTCTCCTCTACATATTCAGTCCAATAAGAGCTATTTTATCTACATTAAGTATGTAGTAAGGGGATGCAACACTTAAAGGGTAGGAAAAAAACAGCAAAAGCTTATTTTTAAGTTAATCATGTATTTGACATTTTCATCGTTAACAACTACAATGTGAACACTGTAATAATAAATATTGACATTTTTAAGGGTACATAATTACAGCAAATCATCAGAGACGTTCTCACAAAATATAATACTGGGACACACCTATCCACACTATGAGAAAAACTGAGAAAGAAAGTAGAAATGTAGGAAGAAAAGAAGACAAAAGGGTAAGAAGGGAAGTAACTCCAGTAGTACTGTTTGAAAACATTGTCTACTTAAGTTTGGAAATCATCTATGTATGTTAACTGAAACAATTCAAGGTTTTAAACACATAACATACAAACAGTGTTTTGAAATAAAATGTAATATGGAGTTAGTTCAGTTAATACTTAGTAAGTTACTCTTAAAATTTTGCAATGTACATATTTACAAGTTCATATGTACGATAAACACAATGTCCAGTTCATACATAGGAATGCTGGCAGTAATCAGCAGTTTTGTTTGTTTGGCATTTGTACCTTGTCATCAGTTTAAGCACTATAAGTCACATACACAAAAAAATGAAAACAATTGCACATTTAATTATAATACTGCAAGATAATACCTAATTGACAAATAAATGTCAACAACTACAAATTAGCCAGTGTTTCAATTTTTGGTTTTCCTGATTTGTCTATCTTTCCGAAACTACTACTAAATCTCTTGAACTTCTTAATGACAGCCTTTTTGTCCATGACCTTGATCTCTTGTTGAAGATTCACTGTACCGGCTGATGGGAACAGTTGCCGACGGCTGTTGGTTGGACCCACAGCAATATTTGTTGACTCTTGAGCAACTACAGTTTTAGCTCTTGGCGATTTCATTCTTCTCCCAAACTTAAACAGGTGTCTCAATGGTAGATTTTGTTTTGGTTTTTTGAACACTGCACCTTCTTCAGCTTTATTATTTTGTACCTTGGGGGAACTAGAGGTAACTGGAATATTTCTGGGCAAGAGTGTGACTGGGGGAGCTCGAGAGTTTATGTTAGAGTCTGACGATTTGGCATCACTAGTGGTAGAGCAACTGACTCGGGAGCTACTGCTGAAATTGGTACCGGGAGAATTGTAAGGGGCATTTATACCACTACTACAAACACTGTTTGGACTGTCAGTTAGAATGGAATCAATATTAGCACTGCCCTGACTGAGCGTTGAAGGTTCAATAACACTAACACTTGGATTGTCTGTGCTTGAGCTTGATTTTCCCTGACATTCTAGACGCTCTGATAAACTTTTTGCCTCAACGTCACTTCCACTTGATAGGGATTCGGGAACACTGTGGTCGTCATTATTGTTTGATGTACACACACTGTTCAGGTCTGGTAAAGACGCCCGCCTGGCTTCCATTGAAGAGCTTCCGCTGGATTTATCCTGTAACCTAAGTCGGGTACTTGACCTTGGAATGGTGTTTGACTTAAGGACTGCACCGTCAGCATCCTCGTACAGACTGTCAATAAACAGAGCTCCGTTACTACTACTATTTACATTAGGTTGGATCACAGATACAGATTCAAGAACATGCTTTGAACATGGCTCTCCAAGAAGTTTATGTAATTTATGATCCTGACACAATTTTTCAGAGTCACTGTCTCTAGAACTAACACTTCCACTGCGCTGACGCTTTGTTGGTGGCAGAGGTGGTTTGCAGTAAGCTTTCTTCTGACTATGTGTAATGTTTTTCATATACGATTCCTCCAAACTAATGTCTCTGTCCGAGCCACTTTCCCCGTCATGAATAGACCAGGTGTACACGCTTTCACAGTCACTTGTCAGGCTTTGACGACTGCCACTAAGGATGGCAGATATAACTGGGATATCATTCTCAGGAACCAGTGCTGGTCCTTCACATATCATGGTTGAGTTGGCTTTTGGTATTGATGAACTTCTGTGGCGACTACTGCCTGATCCCCCAGATCCAGAGGACAGGAACGACTCGTTTAACATCGTAGAGCAGGCTCTAGGGTTGGAACCATTTGTTCTATTTCTACGACTGCTACCACTCGATGACTCAGACTCACAGATCATTGTAGAAGATGCCTGTGGAATGGCACCACACCCTCTGTTACTACTGCGATTGCTGCTGGATGAAGAGAAGCTGTTGTCTAGCATTGTGGAGGAGGCAAGTGGAAATGAAGAGCTCTTTCTGCTGGATTTTGAATAATGGCGGCGAGACCTCTCCCGACGGGAACGAAGATGGCGAGAAGTTGGCGTTGACAAATAGTCAGAACTTGAACCTGAATTGGTAACAGGTGCAGGCTTCACGAATGGAACCTTTTCTGGAGAGCTTTCCTTTCCTTCAACGTGACGGGTCAGCAACTCAACTGATTGAGCACAAGGTACATTATCCGGCAGAGAATAACCAAGTTTTGACACAATAGAGTTTATCTTTCGCTGACTTTCACCAGTAAAGTCTGAACAATACTGAAGGCGCGACATGAATTCCTTGTCAAGGTCATAGCACTCTGGAACTATCTGGTTGTCGGCGGATTCATCTGACTTTGGATAACCGTCTGATGACGACATTCGATGAGAGCTACTGCTTGAATTGGCAGTGGAATTTGTTGAAGATGAAGTGTTTTCAAAAGATGATATGGCTTCTATTACTGGAGTGTGAGTAGCTACTTCACTGTGAGGAGATTCCAGGTAATTAGAATTATTGTCTATCACAAGTGTCTTTGAAAGCACTGATATGTCCAATGGTAGTCCATCAGAGCTGTTCACAACAGGCTCTATCATGCTAGTATTGTCTGGGAAAAGTGAACGCGTTTCATCGTCACTGTCTGATGAGAGCGTGGTATACACTGTCTTCTGAGGTGTCTGTTTCATGAACGTCGGTGTCTCCAGGTTGGTGACATGTGTCAAAGATGAAGATGTCATCTGTGCGAATGATGGGGTTGATGGTGGCGCCATCATGCCCGATTCCCGATCTGAGTCTGGGCCCGTGTTGCTGGTCTCCAGAATCTGGTGAAATTTACTTGCTAGTGCCTCTAACTCAGTCTGTAAGGCTTGTTCTTGCTGTCTGATACTTATCTGAAATGACAAAATAGGACACTGGGTAAGACAGCTTGTCAAAATGGATACAACAGAACAGCTTGATACTTCTCTATCAGGCTGACTTTTAAATTGCATACATAAATTACTGGCAGGAGGTAGATCTGGGGATTAAACCCAACCTACTATGTGTGGTTAAAAGATTGAATGCTGGCGGTCAAGTTAAGCTGACCTGCCTCGATGGTGTCTCAGATCAGAGACAGACCACTGGTGTTTTTATTTAGGGAGTCCCAGCTTAAAACCCTATCATAACAAAATCACCCAATTTTAAATTTATCTTTCTATCAAACTTAGATCTCACCGGTAATCCCCCTAGTTGGGGCAATTTTTCTTTTAGAAGTTCGAAAAACTGCAATTTAGCAAACTTATAATGTTAATCCCTACATCCGCTCCCATATTCAAATGCCGATTTAAAATGCTTTAAATGTCCCCATTACTTTACAGATTTATTGATACATTAATAAATCACTCTTCGATGTCTGCAGGATAAAAACCACCTGCGACTCAGCCTTGATTATATCAATAAAAAGTGTTTAATCCAACTAGCTCCCAGAGAAATGGCCAGTGGTGCAGACAAATAAAGATAAAATATTTCACTTAGGAAGATCATCATATAATTACCACTGACCACTCAATTTCAAGTTTCCCACATTTTAAGAAACCGTAATCATGACCTTTAGCCAATAAATCCCTTCAAATCTCACTTTTCTCACCTCATCCCCAATAAAAAATCCCCATAATTTATGCAGAGTGTGATCGAATTTGGTCTGCTCCCAAAACTCAACAAAATTGTATCTTTTTTTACTGGACATTACCATTAGGGGTCAGGCAAAAAAGTGACTGATCTTGACCCCAAAGAAATTGAGCCACTGACAAAATGCCTATTTGTTATCTGTGGTCATCTTCACACCCCAGGGTAAACTGACCAGAACCTCACCAAAGAATGTCTCAACAGCGATTTTATTACATTTTGCAATATTTCTGCGACAGTGGACATGAGAAAAGGAATTTTCTGCCTCATTTAAACCTGTTCACTCAGTGGCTTGATAGCTGTATTGGTTGTGAAGGACATATTAAAATTTGAAGTAGCCAGATTAACAGCTTATTCAATAACATCCCCACATCACCTGCCTGTGTTGGATAATGTGACAAATTCACAAATTAACAATCACACTTTTAAGAGTTTTATGATGCTATGGCTACTGGGAATTGTCTCCATTCATTCAATTTTTTCTAAAAATTATATAACAAGTAAAAATTGAGCCAATGAAGTTTGACCTGATAAACTTTAAATAGGTTATTCATCTTAATATTGAAAAGTTTAAGTCATCTAGAGGTCTAAAAATGCATCTGTTATTTTGTTTTCATTTAGTTCATGAGAGTTTTTAGTGACCCCATACCCCACCGAATATAATGAAAATCATATAAATTTCTTGACAATTAGTCACTTGTATAATCAATTATGTAATATGTTGTACATATCATTGTAGTGTTTTGTACACATACTCCATACAATAGATTCCCAATTAAATTTACACTAAATCAAAGTCCAATGTGTGTTGTTGGATATTGATGAAACAGTTGCAAGGGTCCAATTAATTACTTCAAGTGTGGCCCCTGCTGGGCCGGACCCTTAGAAGTGTGCCTCTCTCACAGTAGAGGCTACTGTAGTATACCAGTAACACATTTTATGGGGAAATTCTCACATCATGTTGCAGCGGGGTTTAATTACATACAGGCTATGGGGTCCAAGTTATATTAATTATTTACAATGATGTGTAGTACAGAGTGATACTTATACATTATTAAATTCTATTGTTGGTAGTTATATGTCTTTAACAGAGGATATTGGAACAAACCAAAGTCAAGCTGACATTTATAAATCTTAATCTTAGGCTGTAAATTTACAAGTATGAACGGAAAGGGATCTTGAATATAGTAAGTAATCTAGCGCTTAGAAAAAGAAATAACTTAAAAGTGGAAAAGGGTGAGGTTTAAACAAGAGACTTGAACTTACCATATCAGCTTGGAGCATGAGGTACATCTCATCTGGAGCCATGGCATCACTAGTGTCACTGTCCATACCAGAGTGTAGGCGGTCTGAAAATATAAATACAAAAACATTATAATATGTTGTCATGAACATTTGGGGAAATAGACAGGATAAAATTTCTAAGCCTGAAAATCCTGAAATTCAAGGTTGAATACAGCCGACAGTATAAATATGAATACATACTAAAGATGGAAAGATCTATGATTCCATTTCCATATTCAGGGTAAATCTTCAACTTGATCATCTTAATAATTCATAACATACAATGTTATATTAAAAAAATAGTGTAATAACATCAACTACAGATTTCTGTATTATTACAGAAAATGTGAAAAACCAATCACCACCAACAAATACCATCTACAGCTAGAGCCATATTAAAGACCTTTCTATAACATTAACACTGGTAAATTTACTAAATACAAGTGGCATAAAAGAATAAATCATCAGATGATCAGATTATGTCCGACAATTTTTTTTTTCAATTATCAACTGCTTGGTAAGAGTCATTAAAAAAAATTCTCGTTATTTTTTTTCATTACCAATTTTTTTTTATATATATATAAATATCTCCAAAACCCCCAGAACATACCTGTATCAATTGCAATGATAAATCCATCCTGTGACTGAGTGTACCACAAATTAACCATTTAGAATTATTAAATTTCACAGCAGGAAATGCTACAGATACTGTTGCACAGCTAAACTAGTGTACTATATCTGTTATTTGTTAGTCAGTTTGTTTTACAAGTTTTTTTTTCTCATATTAATTTCCATGTACAACACTCATGAATAGTCACATGACACTGAAGCAACAGTCTAGATAAAGTCCAATTATGTGTTCTGCTTACAGAAGATGATCAAAAAGGTATGAGTTCCTGCTTGCCTATCTTACATCTCATCAACTACACCACCTATCAATCAAAACTGACCCCTTCACACTTCAAACTGACTTGATACAACTCAAGCACCGCCCACTTTGACAGATGTGCAATCTGATTGGTCAGCCTGTCTCACCTACTTGGTATGTGGTGCGTTTGATTGGTTTAGCATTCAGTGCTTGTTACTTCCATGGCTCTAAGGTTAAAGAAATACCTGTATTTTCACACATGGCCATTGATTATGTAACACTATTTGGCTATCCCTTTTAATCCTTAGTCAAAACTGTTTGGATAGAACCCTAAGTCTACCTTAATACCTTTTAATGGTCAGGTCTCGAATCCCTGGCAGTTCAATCCACCTGCATTAGAATTGTTGCCTGCACACGCCAAAACCATTAAGAATTTTAAACCAGTGGCTGCTTAAGAATTGTGAAATGAAAGCACAAAGATGTAATTATACCTTCGCATTAATGTGACCCCCATCCAGCAATTTTGCTCCTATTCATTTTCTTGATTGTAAACCCCTAACATTTAGACTGCTTTAAATTTGTCCTTTTCATATCCAACTATGAAAGCTAAATGACTCTACTTAAATTACTGCAATTTTAAATTGTTTTATTGGGTATTTAGAAGTTTGAATGTTTTTTGACACAGGATCTGTTTGGCTTAATGATTGTGACTTCCGTAGCGGACAGCTGCACACGGCACGCATCAGGAAATCAGTGTTAAGTGCATAGTTAAATTTGCAAGTACCTGCTAGGGCATTGTGGCACTATTAATATGCCTGTGACCTTCATGATCACAAACTCGCATAAGTCATGGATTCTTACGCAATTGTTAGAATTAAATAGAAGGAAACATGAATGTGAATTGTTAAAAGCTCAGACTGGGCTTGTATTGACACAAATTTTATAGAACAAAATCTTAATTAATTCAGTCTTATGCAACAGATGGTCCATAGTTCATGAGAAAATTGCCACAAAACTAAAACTTTTACATCACTACAAAAATGAACAGTCGTTAAACTTCATGATTTCTGCTGGGTATAATTAGACAGCTCATTTTCTGGATAAATACTGCAATTATTACCATGAAAACATCACAAATCCTAATTAATATAATCACAGCCTTTAATCTGTCTTTATCTTCAAAATATTTTCAAGTATCACCATTTTGTAAATATGTGGATGTTGTGGAGTCATTTTAGGGGTCATGTAGGAGTTTTTACAACAATTAGTCTGACTGATCAAGTTTATCTTGGTTTGAACACCATTAAGGTAAAAAGACTTAAGTACATATAAGTACACAAGAAAAAACTGTGATGTTTTTCTCCTGATCTCTTATAATAATATTTGTCAGCCCCAGCTGGGCATCAAACAGGTAAACAAACAGGATCAGGTCAAGTTGAAGCTTAGATAACCCTTAAGCCAATACTAATCTGACCCCAACTACATCCTCAAGGCCCAAGGAACTATATGACAGCTGGCAATCCAGGTAGTCACAGAAAAAGACACCCTCCTAAACCCCTTTTTAACACCATCCATTCAAATCTTTCTCAAGACCTACTTCCTTTTTATTGAATCCCTTAATGTCTTTCCAACAAAAAGACACATCTTCATATCCTTGTAATGCTCTGAGGATGCCAGAGTCTTAGATCAAGGGTATCAGTCCAAAAATAATGTCACACATGCTATTGAAAGTCAATAGGTGTTAATTCACTTCCAGCTCTTAGCAGAGCCATATCACTTCACAAGTGTTACAATGATTGAAAGAAATGGATTTATTGTGTAAATACATCTTTTGATCTATAAAAGTACCCTTGGCACTGATCTTAAGAACTCAAATATGCTTACCCAAATATCCAAGTTAAAAGTTGGTTCAAATAAAACCTCAGCCTATTCCTGATAAATTAACAAATTTCTTTGGGAAAAAACCCTGTTAAACTTCACATTATAAATATATAATCCGAAATGTCCCAACTGTTCTCCAACGGCTGATACAAATACACAAATTCAGCCCTATTCTTATCTGACAAATTTTTATGTACCAATACATGGACTTTAATTCAAAAAGATCAGTCGCCCCTAGAAGACATTACAATATTTTATTGAAGGCTGTGCAACAATAAACCTTAAGAGAATAGAGCCGAAATAATAGATACCGCTATTGTCACACTGTAAGATTGAGTGTTTATCTATGGTCCTCATTTGGAGATTTCACAGGCAGATATAATATCTAACATCACAGCGGAAATAAATCAAGTTTTTTTTTTTTCTAAACAAACTATTTTTATTGTCCTGTTTATTGGGCCTGCGCTAAAATTGATTTGTATACAATTTAAGTTGGATATAAGACTTAGAAATGAATTCCATTATTCAGCATGCATTCAAAAAGTGATGTTCAAAGGAAAAAGTTTATATCAATTTCACAGTGACATAGCGTTTGCCTTTGACATAATTCTTATCATACCACATGAGTGATTTCTGTCCACATGCCATGAAATCACTTTCTATTTCAATAAAAAATATTTCTTTCTCCCTTCAGACACACCACCCATGATAGTCTACCGAATATAAAACACTAATCCATCTTATTTTATTTTGAACCTTTTTTCCTCCATTTAATCAAAAATGATCTATCCATTTTGATATTTGAAACCACACATAAATTGTGATCTGAATCAAAACTTGATCCATAATTGATCATTAGGTTTGTATAGAAAGAAAAGAATCAAGGGTATCAGTTTTTCCCCCACAAACAAAAAAATTAGTTGTGAAAATATGTGTGTGGGAATTCAATTAGTATATCATTGTTTAAAAAAGTCTTGACCATTGTTTAAAGGTATTTGTTTCTAATTGTCAAGATGTGGAATGCAGGTATCTTTTTTCTGCAGATTATTTAAAATGATAGAAAAACAATCAGCTGTAAATAGATGGGTGATTACAATATAACTATATCATATTCTCTATATGATGTATGATATATGACTGTGTTACACTGAGTCTGAGATTGTTGACCCATCTTTTATGTTTCTATCCTTAATAGTTATCTTAATCAGCTAACCATGACATATTAACCTTATTTATTTCCCTACTCTGGCCAAAGGTAGAAATTACCAAGTCATAAATATATTTTTCCTTAAAAAATGCTTACCTCCTTTCCTTAAACCCCTAGATTTTTGGTTTAAACTCCTTGTACTTATATCACATTTCTCCCTAAATTTTCTGCACCATAAATTCATCTTCATCTTGTTTATTTCACTGTCCCCAAACCACTTATTTGGATCAGAATGTTGAATTGATTTTATTCAGAGTTTGAGTAAAGATTTGAAAGATTGAGTGATTAACTGACACTTACACTTAATCACCCCTAACGACACCCATTTCTCCCATTCATAATGAGTAAATAGCATTAGCAGTTTGATGGTCTAACTAGTTGTGTTAAAATTGCCTGGTCTGCTTGCTTTAATTTTGTCTTGCAGAAAAAATGACCTGGACTGTTATTTCAAAGTAAATATCCTAAAAATGTGTGTGACAGAGTCTTTAATTTTAATTTTATTTCAATAAAAAGTGACCTAAATCAGTGTTTGAAATGATAAATTGGGCAATATATTCATCAGGGGTCATCCTAAGGAATAAAAGGGGCTGCAGCCTGCCATCTGTCAGTCAAGGGGCTTTGACAATACTGTGTCAATACTGAAGGGATAGACAAGATTAATTTTTTAGCCACCATGACACTTGAATATTGATTCAGGATAAAGTCTTAGTGGCGGCAGTGACACCTATTGTAGAGAGGTGAACTTAGACCGCTATTAGATCGTGTAAAATGTAAATAGCCAGCCAAAACATCTTCTAATGTCACTATGAGATCTCAAGGAAAAAGACAGAACAACTAATTTTACATACACTGACATCTTCATTATAGATCTGGATTTCTTTCAAAATGTTTTTGTATACATTACAAGGGGACTTAGTGAACAAAAAGATGACTTTATGCTTATATAAATACTAGAATATGTCATACAGGGCTTTGTTTATACTTTTCTGACATTGTGCTTTTAGAATTAAGAATTCACCTATTAACTGGTAAGAAATAAAAATCCAGAAAATAAAATACTGCCTAAGAGGAAATCTTAAATTGCCTGTCAATTGAGAGAAAACACTTGACTGTAAGTAGTCTAATACATTAAATGTTGAACTTCAAAGTATTTTCTTGAGTTCAAACCAAAAGTTTGAACACTTACAAAGTTTAAGACAACAATAATTACAAGCTTAATGTTTGAATGTGACACAAGACTTGTTACTGCAGCAAGTGTAATGGTGTTTCAAAACTCATTATCTCAATACTGGACAATATCAGGGGAATTGTTAATTTCTTCTTGATAAAACCTTGGTCTGCTCCTGTGTGGTGCTTATCACCATCAAAGCTTCTGTCTGTCTCTATCAAACTCTCATCTATGACCATAAATCAATTTATCACAACACT
>JAULCC010222749.1:0-12702 GCA_032358795.1 Nuttallia obscurata | reverse complement strand
ACATAGGTCGTCCAGGGGTTTCCTCCACCTGCAATGAGCTGGACGTCGCTATATGATTGAAAAACTATTGAAGCGACACATTTAACAGAAAACAAATAAACCAAACAAATCCTGACCAAAACTTGAAGTGTTTTTAATTGTCTAAACAGATACGAAAATATATAACGCTCATCAATTGGAAAGTATAACAGTAATTAAAACAATTTCCCTTTAACTGTATTGTTAAATCGACAGACGAATCAATCCAACGCATTAAATCCAAAATGTTAACTTTCCTATGGGATGGAAATCCAGACAAAATATTAAAAAAACTATAGTCTTAAACAATGAAAATGAAGGTCTCAAAATGGTTGATATTGATTTTTTCATAAAAAAAACATGAAAACATAGTTGGCTAGAGAGATTGAGCGATGTAGGTAACAACAGCGCGTGGAAAGAAGTGTATACAGAACAACTTAAAACAATATGATGGTGAAAAATATTTGAACAGAAGTTTAGTTCTTCATATGCAAATTTTATTGGAGGAAGAAAAGCTTTTTAACATACTTTTTAATGTCATAGTAAAAATGAATTTCGCAACATTATATCCCTACAAATCATATGAAATTAACACTCACATCAAACACACGGGATCAACGCTATTTTATAAACATTGCTTGAAGTCTAAAGAATTATAAAGAAAAAAAACACGTTTTCACATTCCACACAAAAAGACTATATCCTTTGAAAAATAATGAGTTTTAAATAGTTTCATCCATCCTTAGATTGTGGAAACAAAAAATTCAAACGGAGGACAATTTACAGATACAGCTGAACTAATCCAAAATTCCTTAATAGTTTACAGACATAATATTTAAAAATCATCAATATTAAAAGAGTATAATAATATCAAACAAATGCAAATGGAACACGTTTTTGATAGTTTGAGCTAGAAAAATACACATTCTATGCGTTTTAAGTGAAACGTAGACACAATACTAAGGACTTTTCAGTGCAAGTGTATAATGAAAATTTTACAGACTTATAAGAACCTGATGAAATGCAGTCTTATGAATTCTAGTTATGTAACTTTAGAAAAATGCATGTCAAGACAATGATTCGCCTAATCGGGTAGTGTCCTCAGTCTAGTTCCTTTTTGAACAAATATTCAAAACCTTTTGAGCTCAAAAGATATTAACATACCATTTCGCAAGCAAGTTTAAACATTTGGAATAAGTTGCGAAAATATTGATTTAAGCATAATAAATAGCATATTTTTACTAACATTTGGAATAAGTTGCGAAAATATTGATTTAAGCATAATAAATAGCATATTTTTACTATCAAAATATTGCATGTTAAAATGTAAACAAGAACATCGTATACCAAACATAACGAATCTCGCCAATTACCTAAATACAATTGAAACGATGGAACACAATATGGCGTCAATTAGGAAACCATTAACCAGCATGAAAACAAGTGATAAAATACTATTAATTAATGGCCAATAAGGGTGGATGTTTTACTATGTTAGCCTCATTGTCTCTCTCTTTACTTTCTTCTGTTTCGACTCCTTTCTATATATCTTCTTTTATACGAACTAATTATTTCTCAATATATGCATTTATACTATCACGTTATCGAAATATCATATTAAATGAATATTTCATATTTCAGTTTTGATTTCTAATATAAATCTGGACCTACAAAAAAAAAATGAAATACAAAACATACCAAAACCTTAGATTGTCAAACAATAACAAATGATTGAGAAGTGTGCAAAAATACGCGCATATTACTATTAATGCCTGTGTATACAACAATTAACAAAAGTTATAAATTCTTGCCCGATGTCTTCTCCTTCAAGAAACATTTCCGATTCAAACACAATTAAGATAAATAAATCTCATCTGAACCCCTTCGAGATAGAACGATTTGTTATAAGTGACATTTCTCATGTACTAATATCTGATCCATATCCGACTTAATCCACTTCCTGACAAGCGGACATTAACCATGACATAGTCCGTCTGATACGCTAACAAGCGTACGTCTATGTCAATCCTGTCATGTTCTCATTGCTTTAACCATCATTTCATTTATCATCATTTCTGTTAAATACTACACATTAGCTTTTATTTGTATCATCAGGATGTATAGCACAGCTGGGCACATTTCCATAATGCTAGCTTAGGTTCTACCTCATGTAAAAGTGATATTATTTGAAAACATTTTGATATTTCAATGGAGAGAAATGCAGTCAAGATTCAAATTCTCCTCATTAAAACTGGTGCAGTATTTACATATCAATGACAAGGTTTTCAATCAAATACATTTTAGCAATCGTTTTTTTTTTCTTTCTAGAAACAGAAAGCTATTTCTAAGCTTTACGTCTTCAATCAAGGCAACAACAAGGTAGTCGATAGTTCCCTTAATACAGTTGGAATTTTAAGTGGCATTTTGTTTGACATGATATTTGCAATACGTGATATTTTCCTAGAAATTCTTTTGACAAATCTAAGCTGTGTTATCTGAATCGGGTGTACAATACGTGGTGGATTAACATTCGTGTTATGAAGACAGTAGAAGAAATATGGCGTATGACGATTTATAAGACGTCATGCTACATTTGGTTTATGTCTTATCATTCCACAAACACGTTGATTCATAGCAAATATTCATTTCATCAGTCATCGATTTCTTTTTCTATACTACAATCCTTAATTTTTAACAACTTTTTGAACACCTTTGTGCACTAACATATTTTTAAACAAGGTGTCTGATTGAACACACGGTAATACGATGATATGACTTGAAATTCATCAACCCATTCTTAAACTTAAGACTGAAAAATAAATTCTAACCCTGTGGTTTGGCTCCCAGCTTCTAAAAATTTGGTGCAAGCTGAGAGCCAATCTAAAGTGTTTGAAATTATTCTTTGGTTTCATGATTTAGACATGTTGCTGAATTCCAAGCATGGTCATTTAAAATATACAACGACAGTACATGTATTTTGTTTGAATCTGCTGACCGCTTACTGTTGCAATCCGACATAAGAATTTCCAGGATCACAATAGATCATAGAAACCACAGTTCTTTTCAATAGTAGATTCGTTTTTGCAGATTGCACATGTGTCATTTAGACGAACGTAGCAGAGGCGTTAAAAAATAAGCATCAATTATATTGTATTCGACTTCATCCAAAGTTTAGATACGAAACACAGCAATCTATATTACAGTGTTCATTTCGAACAGAGGTACTTTCTTTAGGTAAACGATTCAAATATTGATAAATAAAAGATACATATTGAAATCGATCATAGTTATTTTAGAAAAGATTATGTTCGGTAGCATCTCAATAAGAAATAAGCATCTATATTACTTTAACATTTTAAAAAGATACACCATGTCCAAATAATCTCATACTATTACACGTTGAAGGAAATTGAAGAAAACAGCATGCATTAGATTACTCGAATAAGTACATTGCTTTAAACCATGTCAATTTGATAATCAATTATCTTCCTGACTTGACTGACTGCAATACATGTGTAACATGGAAATAAATAAGTATCAAAGAACTCATTTTCACTCAATGCATTCATAACATTAAGATTCATGTTACAACTTGTGTCCGTCAGAATATTATCAAGTGCTGAATTCTTTTAGATACAATGTTAAAATTAATATCAAATCAAATCGTTTTATTAGCATTAAACATTAACATATTGTTCTAACCATACATAATCATACAATTATGCATATATTTCTGGGGTTTTTTTACGGAAAAAGACTAAATGATTCATGTATTAATAAGATTTTAAACACTACACTATGAGTCTGTGATATTAGTCTTCTACTTTCTCTGTTAAGGTAAAGAAACTATTGTCATGTTAAGTACTCCACCATCCAATGTATTGTAATGTATTGTAAAGTGTAGACTTTATACGCTTTTGCACGTTTAATGTCGAATAAAAGTATTATATTGTATTATATATTACAAGTTTAATACCAAACTGAATTATTATTAAAGGATATTAAAGCAATTCCATATTAACAGTTTCGAATATTTCTCATCTAAATGATTGAATAAAAACTAATGTTAACCAATATATTCACATAATTGTGACTGATGATAGAATACAGACGGTAACTTTCGAAAGTGCCTTCTTCCTTAAATGCCAGACAATCACTTGAGGGTATTTGTATAGTTTACGACACTCTTCTGTCATTATGACATTTACAAATAGCAAGGTGGCCCAGTGATCAGTAGGTCGTAAATGTTAATCCAAGACTTAATTTCAATAAGTGCATTGTTGATTTGTTATAAAGGAGTGAATGCGGCAATTAAGAAGCGTTAACTGTCATTCAGTGCCACGTTTGCGGATATGAAAAAACCTTAACCTTTATAGATTTCATTGAAGCACGCCACAGTGGTGTCAAAATAGTCCCATTGGATAGTTGTCAACTAAATTTCAAATATATTGATGTCATTTATTGTGTTGTCTTTCACGGATAGATGTACAGACAGAAGCGAGTTCATTAATACTTCTTCGTCATGAAGTGAATTCACGCAGCGCTGTCATTATGACTAGGCAGTGTATGTGCGTCCGTCTGGCCGACCTATGTAAAGCAACTTCATACAGGTTGGTAAAAGGTATGTTCTGACACGATTGCGGGGTAGGAAAGTGCACATAAATTATATAATTAGGTCCGGGACAAACGCAATGTATTATTTGATTTTACTCGTGTGTGACTTTGCACGGGCCAGAAACTTTGATGTAAACGATTTTAACGAATTAAGCGACCATACAGCACCAGTTTCGAAATAACGTGTGAAAAATACTGCACTGCTTTACATATATAGCCTTTTCATATAGTTTAATTAAACACAAGTGGCGTTTATTTCCTTATATTACAGTTCTAGACAATCAGTGCGTAGAATGCCTGTCATAAAAAACGAGTTTACGCTTGAAACATCCATGCGAAATTTTTCTTTCCAAAAAAAACATTCCAACAGTGAGTAGAAATAAACAATATCAAACCCAAAAACAACATCGAAAATGAACAACTATAGATATGCCTGATGTTTGGTTTTTTTTTCTTCTTTTTTTTGTTTAAAACCTGATAACGTTGAACCGATTCAGGTTGCTTATATTGAAGGTATGTCGTATTCATTGGCATTCTATCAATACCAGTGCAGTTTGTTTGAAACCCAATCTGGCATAGATAAATATTATATTTAAAACATCGGATTGTAGACGCGATCAGCTGAAAGTTGCGTTTAAGTGATATGTTTTAGTGAACATGAAATAACATTAACTGCATAGGTTCCTAGTTTCAGACGAGCAATTAGGACAATCATTTCATACAGCATGTGTTTGTATTGATCCAATCTACTCACTAAACTTTTCCGTACCCAGATTTTATCTAACCGGGGTAACATCGTTTTACCCGTTGTAAAAGCAAGTATGTACTTTTCGGTGGGTTTTTGTGTATATAGCAGATCCACAGTGTTATTTCTGGTATATATTTTGTTTAAAGGCATTGAACGTGAGCATTTTGAAATGTTGTGCTTCATATGGTTTTATAAGGAGCATCTGGCATAATCTAATCAACAACACCACAGTTGCCTGATAAGGACTAACCAAAATTATATCAATACTAAGCCATTTAGGCATTCTTATCTGCCAGTTATTAGTTGCAGGAACAGTTTGACACCAATTTTAGGGGGTTCACTTATATAGTAGGCGTTCAATACATTTAAGTTAGTTGTTATAACTGTTCTCATTCCCCACAGTGAATTTGGTACATATACACAAAAAGGCTTTTATAACACTTGAACATACCTCTGCTAAAATATAATAAACGATTTTAAACAAAAACTTATACGCTGCTGTGTCCAAATCTTATCATGATGAACACACATTTTATTACTTTAAAATCGATCATCCGACATACCAAATTTCACAAGTCGTGTAAGATAGTTCAACAAAAAAGCTTCACGCCGATGTGAAAATCAAGCCCGCATCATACTTAAGACCAACCCGAGCCTTCTCTGCCCCTTCCACTGCCCTTTTTATGATTTTGATATATCAAACAGCAACATGAAATATCAAAAATCTTAAAAAGGGATGTTTAAGGGGCAGAGAAGACTCGGATTAACTAAAGACGTGTCACCTTATATTTAGCAAAATGCGAGGGAATTTGATGCTGATATCGCTGTCTTAAAAAGAACATCATTGGGACCTGTCGAATCAAGTTGTGTTTATTTAAAATTATTTTCCAGTAATGCCTACGTTCAGATATTGTTTTGTTCTTTTGAATGTTCGCTGGTGTTTTTTTTATATTGTTATTAAAGTATTCCGGTACACATGCATCTGACACCTGTTTTAGACAAGGTCGTACCACACACATTTATGGTAGCACACATGTAAACAACAACTATGTTTAATGACAGCCTAGAATCGACAAAAACGAGGGGTGATTAATAAGTTGTGCCTCAATGCAACTTTTAAAGAAGTCCATAAATTGACCGTTCAGAATTCCTCCAATGCATGTATGACGTCATTATCTGACCGAATTGGGTAACAAAAATGGCCTTTTTCAATTTTGGAAATAGATGAAAATCTGATGGAGCGAGATCAGGCGAACCAGGCGGATGTTTAATCAATTCAAAGCCACAATCGTTAATGGCAGCCATGGCAATGACAGACTTGTGAACAGGGGCATTGTCCGTGTGGAACAACACACCTTTACTGAGTTTTCTGCGGCGCTTGGGTTTAATATTTTCTTTCAATTACCTATGAAGTGATGCATAATATGTGCCATATCTTAACTCCTTCGATACAAGGCTCACAACTTATCAATCACCCCTCGTACGTAACTCTTTCATGTTCCAGGCAAGTACAATTAAACAATCACTTACTAAGGATATTGGCTGACTGAATTTTGAACTCTGTAGCATAAATGATAAATAGATGGACACTTCACTTTATGTATATGCTCGGCCATCGCTCTGTATAATTGACGTTCAATCAGACTTGTATATGTTAGCACTGCTGAACTACTTGAAAAAGGGTGTAAATATTGACTGAAAGCAAACTTAGCAAAACGTTTGATATATCAGGTCCATTTCAATGTGGATTGTATATGTGATGTGGCCGATTTCTCTTTCCTGTGTGATTAATTTTAGGGAATCCCTTTTTTTTTAACACGTATATACTGAACGTACGGAATAAAACATTCATACAAAAAAGTAAATCTATACATTTAAATCATTAAAAGTACAACTTCGATTAGATATGCACATCAATTAAATCCACAACTTTAATATGTTTCACCCTTAATGATTAATACGTCAAGAATATCAGTAATCTTGAAATATGCATATAACACTTCTGGTTTTGAAAATTCAATATTTTGTTTTGAAACAAAATAGCGGTGATGTTTTAAATTGCTGTTTTATTCTCTATTTACTCTGAATTTTATTGAAATATTCCGTCCATTTGCATTAAGCGAATATCATATGCCGGTTTTATCGTTCATTTACGACGATAATAAATAGCAAATAACAGAGAAACGCACTATTTACTGAGCTGTAAGCAGTGTGCCAAGAAGTGTGTATTATGTCCTGTTTGAATTATTGTACCCATCGTTAACTTAGAAACTGGCTTATCTTGTGATGCTGATTAGATCACAACGTGATTTCAAGTAGGAATAAAGCGTTTACGGTCTATATTATTGACGTATGGAACATGATAAACTAGCGTAATTTCTTGAAGATGAAAGATGTTACGCCAGTGTGCAGTATCAGTCAGGCCTAAGATAATGTGATATTTACTCCGCGGCGTTGAATGGAAATGGAAATATAGCAGAATATAACAGAAAAGTAAAAAACAAATCATGAACTTGCTTGAAAATAGATGGTATTTGTGCTTTTAATGACTGAACTATTGTACGTGTATTAGGGCTGTAAAAAAGTTTCAAACAGATATAGATGTAGATAAAACACTGACTTGACAGTTTACTTCACTGAATGTCTGAAGCTACATACGTCTAGTAATTCTGATGAATTAATGTAAACATGTAAAACGGTGTGGTGCTGCAGATAATGGTGAACTACTGCAAGAACATATCATAAGTTTAAGATTGTAATGCAATGGCATTTTGACTGAAACTGCCAACAACAAACCTTTTCCATTTCCGATAGATATTTTGATAAAGCGATATATTCTGTGCATGAAGAACTCTCGATACTGCTTTGGATTTTGTACAATTAGAGCCCAAAATACATTGATGCTTCTTTGAAAATATGAAACACAGTTTATTGTCCATTGTTTGAGGATGTTATTGGTTTTTTTAATTTGACTGATATATTTGAAATACGGGCGTCATCGATCAGCACAATAGAGATTGTGTTTTTAAAAAAATTTATTTCACATCACTATTCACTGTCTAAACTTCCTGGCCTACTTAGACAAAGATTTATCAAGGATCAGTATGATTTACTCTGTTCTGTGTTATCTCGACTAAACCTAACAAAAGTTCTCAAAATACTTCATATGACTATATTCATATCAGTACACAAAAAATCAATGATAGGAAGGATGTGATCAAGAAGCAAAGATAAGCTTTCGGAGGACATCTTAATCCTATTGGGATATCATCTATACGTGCATAGGGCATTAACAATTCATCGTGTGGCAACTCAGAAATTAATTAGCTATCTTAAATGATACTAAAGACCCTGCAAGGACTATGGAGTGACCTAACTGAATATTCAAGCTGAAAGATAAAGGTCAGATGTGTGTTTCCATATCAGAAAACTGTTCTATCTATTAAATGCTGGTAATGCTGACAGGAGTTGTCGTATTAAATCTGTTGGTTTGTATTTGGAATTAAACGAAGAAGACTCCCTCTATTGAGAAACCCGAATTTTCCGGACCTGGTTTCATATATTAGAAGTTTAACTAATAACCACAAACGTATAACATATGCATTCGTTTGAAAGTCTTTGTTAAACACTTGGTCATAAATTTCAGTTCATGTTCATGAGATACTGTATTTATTTTCCCACAAACGATTGTTTATTAACATCAGTGGTGTAATTATACGTATAAAATTCGCCAACTTAAAATGTTATTGCTACTATATAGTATATATGATTCACCCTTACTTTATATGTGATATACAAGCACATGTACCGAATTGTTTTCAGGTATGTATTACTCGCAATAAGACTTATTCTGTTTGATGCAAAACAGTACCTTGCTAAGTGATAATAGAAAGTAAAGGCCATATGTAGCACAACTGGACCAAGAATATTTGGAGGAGTGGAGGAGCTCAGGAAAACCACTCATTTCAGCTTGATGCCTGGGCGGAGTGCGTTGAGCGAACGAGAATCTACTAATCAGTATATATTTTAAAGACTTCAGATAAACTGAAGTTTGGCGTTTCATGGGGTCTATTTCCATATATTCACCAAAATACCCGAAATTTTTTTAATGATATTCTGGCTTCCGATCATTTGGATGCATGTGAGCTTCTAGCTCCTTATCATTAACATGATCTTGTAGCTGTGTAACTTGTGAGATTTTAGCTCCAAACATAATACCAAGATGCTCCAGCGCTTCATGCGGCCCCCTCTTGGTTCTCCCTACCAACGAGCAGCGAGACTGGACAGATGAAGTATCATAACTTTTTTATTATAATGTATCATAACTGAAGTGATATCTATTTATCATTTATAACCATTTGTAATTTGCACGTTTTTGATTTATATCGATACTTTACAGATTGTCTACGTATTCTTTTTATAGATACCATATATGTGTACATATAGATGATATTAAATGAGTGTGTTTGCAGTACGAATTTATTGAACAAGTTGAATAAAACGATATGTTGCCAATCTCTGGCGAACAACATATCGTTTTTATATTACGAGTTTAATAAATTCAATACTGCAAATACACGAGCATTTGATATTATATTTATCACATAACCGTTATATATAAGGAAATGTAACATTTTCCTACTTTCATTTTCATCATAACAATAAGGACAATGGAACGTAAAAGTAGTAATTGGGTTAAAAATTTACACTTACAAACTATCGTTCTATAAAAAAAACAGTTGACAATCTTTACAATTGATTATACATCACGTGATTTCCTTATGCAAAATTCACATTGACAAGCTATTAGCAATTCTGTAATGTTACCCTCTGACATAACGAATTTACCCTCTGACATCCTTTTTATCCTCGCGTGGGTCTAAAAAATAGATAGTAAACAGTCAAGCACGTGCAGCGTCCTAAATATAGATAGTAATTTGTCAAGCGCGCGCAGCGTTTCCAAACGAGATCATCGACAAAATGGGTTTTGCTTTGTTGTCAGAGTTGGATCTTTTTGATTTAGATGAATCAAAAGATTCTGCAAGTACAAAACGTTGTGTTAACCGAAGCGTTAAGCTATTTCGTGCATACATTGGCAAAGAAAACGTCAGAAGAAATTTCGAAATGACGAAGACGTCAAAGACATGCAAAAATACATGCTGAACAACCACTTGAGAATGTTTTTCACATCAGTTTGGACCATTAAAAAAATGAAGATGCAGAAGAAAACAACCATGCATTATGTGTAACGGAAATTAAACTGCTGTTGCCTGACAATATTAGTTATTGCAATACATGTGTTGTTTCTGTTTCACATTCCCTATATTGTTTTATATATTTTTTGGTATAATAAAATAAATATCAGATATCGAAACATAAATGTCAACTTCGGCTTACGCCTCTGTTTACATTAACTTTCTCGGGTTAACATTATATGCTATTATCCTCCCTACGACGAGGTTGAAATTAATTTTATGTGTGTGAATTGTGTGTGATATCTATTTTATTATACCGTGTATTAAATTGAACTTGCCAGGGTGATATAGAAAATATTGACCTGGCGCCAGGGTGACACAGCAGAAAACGTACATATGGAAGTTTAACATGGGAACCAAAAGTCAGGTATAATACAATATGCTATCACCCTCTATGGGATCTGATATTTATATATTATCACACAACGATTCATCTTTCATTTAAGCAAACATGTTTCAATTCAATGCCGACAGTTTGACCCACGTCAAAATTAAAGTCGGCCAGTGATGTCGTTAACATTCGGCGTAGTAATACACCTATTTGGTGATTAGGTTATTTGCATGTTATATGCACGACCGTGCCATACGATATTTGCGGAGCGGCTATATCTACACGGTTATGTGATAAAGAATTGTTTGTTAAGTATTTTTTAACGTAAATACCTTATGAAAAAAGTGCTTTATAAATGTGGTATAATAATAATACCCGATACCAATGCAGTTTTAACAAACTACTTTCTACAGAAGTCGTTTTTCAATGGTCTCTCGCAAATACGTATTCACATTAAAAGGCTATTCTTAGGAAATATAAAACGTACTCAAAAAATCTTTACACTGTTGTTGTCAATACATATGTGAAAAGTGAGCTTTAATCAATACACACTGATTTCCTGCTCATTGGCCAATAATAAAAATTACAAAGCTAGTATTAAATTTCACTGTTCTATATAGTGATAACTTCCAGAATTGATTTATTGTTGACAGTCTATCTGAAATATGTCTAGTCAGCATAATAAAATGCGAGAATACAAGAACTTAAAAATAAAGTATTCGCCGGTTATTAACTGTCTACCAAAGTAAGTCCTATCGAACAAAGGCAGTTTAAGGTAAAAAGAGTGTCTGTTCGAAAAAAGTGTCTAGATAAAGCACTATTACTTCGCACCGAAAGAGAATTTAGACAAAAGTAGTAAAGCCAGTTGTTCTGTACATGACGAGATTAACGAGAGTACCGTTTTTACAGATTCCTTATCAGTACATAACTATTCTAATATGCATAAATTCTAACTGATGTAAATGGGTGACTTTATGTACTATTAATACATCATTCATGTAGACAAGAACTACTTGTTGTGGATGAAGCTTGAATCCGAAAGGAGTAAATGGGTAAAATATTCTAAATTACCTACTGACATATTAACGGAGTTCAGCAAAACCATTTTAACTATATAAAGGTAGTATTATTCTTAAATGTTAATTATCACAATATATTTTAGTAAGTGTTTATGGCAACGGAATTGAACTTGTAGTTAATGTCAATTCGATCATAAATTTATATTGTTTTCGAGTTCTGAAGTCTGAACAATAATAATTGAATATTACAGGGTTCTAAACTAGTATTTCTTTTTCTATCCAGAATGAAATTCGTGATTTTTTAAAGCAATACATTGTTTATCCGGGTCAAGAAGATATCCGTGTACACACACTTGTTACATGTGTCGATATGTAGATACCTGATTTCTACAGAACGAAAGGTAGATTAAATTGTACCCTATATTTGAATATCATTAATTTGTGTATTGCAAGGTAATATAAAATCAACAGCTAACTAATGAGCGTATGGCCGTTATAAACAGTTAAAAATGGCTCTGTTAAAACACATGACATTTAGCTTGGTGGAATTAGGTTTAAATTTGGATGAAGCGGGACTTGTGTTCAGATATTTGACTGCGACTTGTGTTCAGATATTTGACTGCAACTCTGTGTGTGTTTTTTGGTCTTTGATGCCATTTCTGTCTGCTAAAAACGCAATCTGACTGGTTAATTACTTAGGCAATCCGATTGGTCAGT